>MCGO01000369.1:0-25207 GCA_002104985.1 Rhizoclosmatium globosum | reverse complement strand
TCCAGCATGAGTTTGAAACGTAAATCCTTCGCATGCACTTCTTGGTCACATAAAGCTTCCGTTGAGACACGCATTCCTTCCTCTGAAGTCCTTCGATCAAACGATTGATTCCCTGAACTTCACATCCACCCCAAAACAGCCCCATCACGACAGAATCCAGTGTATTTCTGACAATAGACAGATCGCGCAAGCTGTGATACTCACCACAGCTCCAAGTCCAGGTTGGTCCATTGCTGTCACACAAGGCTCAAGAGAGAAAGAACTGCCAAAGCGAAAAGAACAAATCAAGGAAGAGCATATGAAAAGAAAAGCAGGTTAATCGCAAAGAAACACGGGTGGCAGTCCGAAGGGGTTTGGAGATCTGCAGCCATCGCTCTGGGCCCCCAATTGCCTCTGCTTCACTGGGCCACGCAAGGCTGCCCTATATCATTGAAAGTACTTACCAAGAGTGTATGAGAGAGCCCAAGAGTCAAGAGAAAGAGCGCCAAAGCAGCAAAAGCAGTCAGGCAGACGAGTTGCAAAAATTTCCACACAACCAACAATGGCGCTTTATTATGGCCTTTTACAGCTTGGCTTCCTTCTTTCTCACTCTTCCCACATTTTTGTCCGCATCCATCAAACATACTCCTGCGACAGATGCAAGACTCAAAACACGCGTAGCTACAGTGGCGGTGTCTCTCCTGTTCTTCCCTTCACGTCTGTATTTTCCAATCTGTTCACACAGCTCCCATAACTTTCCTTCCGGCTGAAAGTAGCGCCAGTTTTCATCGAATGAATCTTGGGGTGTTTTCTGTTCCGTCAAGGGAGAGGAGTGATGGTTCTGCAGGCTTTGAACCAAACAATGAAGTGAAGCGGTTTTAACCGCATCTTCACGTCAGTTGTTGGTGAATTGGCTTTTGGTGATTTTGGCAGCGGGCGCGGTGGAAGCCATTCTGGTGCCAGTGCTACTACAGGAACACTGTCCATTCCTCGCTTGACCTTACGATAAAGTAGCACGCCCATAGCTTTCAATCTTTCAAAGCCGTTTTTCAGAGTTTCCTTGTTTACAGCCTCAAAGTATGATAAGTCGCCTGACGGAGAAATTCAATAAACAAAGAAGCAGAGAAAGACAGTTAACCTTCGTAATAGAGTGTTTTCCCGAGAAATTGGGCTTTATCATAGAATATACGTTCGTCAAACCACATTGGTTCGGACACTGGAAGCTGAGGAGGGAGCAGAGCAAAACAAGAAACAGCAGCAAGCCAATACGTTTTCAATGAAAGGCCAGAGGAGAAAGCAAAAGAAGTCTAGTAACATTGTTATGTTGAGCACACTATCATTTATGCTTACCAAAAGTTTCTCGGCCTATCTTGCGCTCCTCTGCACTCAATGAAAGCCATTTTGTTCCAGTTGGAACTCCATCCAATCCAAGTTCCTCCTCGATGGCCATGACTTCAAGATTAACCATAGCCTTGATTGTTTTGAGCATATTTTGTGTGAGACCGTCAGATCCATAGATGAACTCGGCTTTGAGGAGTTTACTCAAGAAGCCACAGTCGTTTTTCAAGGTTGGGAAAGATTTTGACTTTTGAATGTGAATTGGACCACCTTGTTTAACCGTCGCATATAATGAGCAGGATAGAATGGCTATGCGATGTTGTGAGTAAAAATATGAACGATTCAGCACAGATTACCTTCGGTGATAAACAGATGGATGACCTGATTCCTGTAAAAGCTGAGCTCAAATCGTTTGACAGGGTAAAAAACTGGTTCTAGTAGGTCCGTTCTCTGGCCAATAAGGTCTCGGAGAACTTGAATAGCTCGATCCACAACCCAACCAGTCGAATTATCACCAAAATCAGCAACAGCCCCACCACGCAAAGTAATCACTCGTTTAAGCCATTCAATTTTACGAATGAGCTCGTCACGACCAACACCACGTCCACGCAGAGTCAAGATAACAGTTCCCACTTTGAGAGAGTCAAGAAATTAGCAACTGAATTAGGAACATTGTATTCATACCTAATGCAGTTGGCATAATGACACTGACTTTGTTGATATCAGCCAACACACGGAATCCCAACGTTCTCAACAACAAATCCCGGTCTCTGACGTTGGTGCTTGGATTCAAACGAATACCTCTTCGCATCATATGCGAGCCAATATACTCTTTCAAAGAAAAGGGGCGTGCAAAGCTGATATCAATACGTCCCCATTTGAACTTTGGGATTGTTTAATCAATGAGTGAAGCATGAAAAAGTACTTACGCCCAAGACATTCATATTCGTGAAAAAGCTGGTACAAGCTTTCCTTCTCCTTTGGTGCTCCAAGTAGCTCACTCACGTAACTCCCCGTTTCAATCACTTTGTCATATCCAATCGACATTGGAACAATAATGCAGTCGCCCACTCGACCAGACAAAACAGACTCCATAATGATTTTCATGATACCAAATTTGGGTTGCAATAACTTCCCGATTCTTGAGCGAGTTCCTTCTGTGAACGCTTCAATATTGTATCCCTTTCGGAGGAGAAGCTCAATATATTCGCGCATGATTGAGTTATACAAGACGTCATCTCCCCATTGACGTCGAATAAAAAAGCCTCCACAATGCTTGAGTAAGTGACCAACGGCTGGCATATTGAGGTTATCGCCTGCTGCAATGTGTGGTAACGCGAGTCCAAGACGATAGAATATATACGAAATAACTAAATAATCGACATGCGATTTGTGACATGGCAAGAAAATCATGGATAGTTTGTTTGCTTCTGCATATTCGGCGGTCTTTTTCAGCTTAAGTTTGTGTGAGAATTTTGGCATTTGTCATGACACGAAACCGCCAATCTTACCTCCAAGAACTCCTTCTCTCGGATATGAATTCCTTGATGGTACATTCGAACAAGCATATATGAATCGTGAACGCAACGAATCTAAACCACCTCCAGTCAATGTACGTCGTCACTGGAGTAACACCTACTTCAGCTCGCTTATAGAATCCAGCTTAGCAATCATTCCATCAATAATCGTATCCGCACTAGCCCAGATTTCCCTTTCAGCCCTCTTCATCAAACGAGTTGGTTCCAGTCCACCTCCCGACGCACTGATATTCTTTTCCGCATCAGTCATGGCCTTCTTCATTGCAAGTGTTTTCACAGTTTCCTTCACTTGATTGAAACCGGAATTCGTCAGCAAAAACGCGTGTTGTCATAGATCGCAACTCACAGTGCTCCGAAGAACGCAAGGCTTCTTTGATTTCATTCGTATATTCCGGATAGAATACGGGAGCTCCAATTGGGTTATGGTATCCTTGCCAGCCCTGAGTTATACGTGATGAGTGGGAGGTGAATGGAAAAAGGGTTGTGGTACACACTTCTCCGCTCAAGAATGCAGTCGACTCAGCTCCTAATCGAATAAAGAAACCAACTGGATCGGAACTGAACTTGTTGAATTTCGAGTCACTGGTTTCTTTGATTAGCAAACAGTGGTTGAAGGGAAGGGTCCATGTGCTCAACGACATGTCAAGTAAACAGCTCAGTACGCCAAGTCAACGCCAATTGCTGTTGATTATATACAAGTATTGATATCTGTATTTACTGTCCACTGCCGCTTCAAGAGACTGATAGGACCGGGGAAGACCGGAAATGCCACATGACTCACGTTGTCACATCAGTACTCTGGGGAGGTGTAATAACGGCTCCATCGTCGCCAGGAAGAAGAACAGGCTCATCTTCTCGATTGCCGGAGTTCTGTGAAGCGTCGGACATTGGTTGACGTGAATGGAACAAAGAAACAAAGACTGAATAGCCGCGGAATAGGATAAATAAGAAATATGTATTAAAAATGTCCATTCACGTGTGTTTCCAAGAAAGCAGTTGGAACTTCTTTCTCACATACCGGACAGGCTCCATATTCACCTTCGTATTTTTGCCCTTGAGATGACACATACGGATTCTCATCTTCCTCAACATTCTCTTCAGCAGCAGCAATACGATCTTGTTCATCGTCGACACGCTTTCGTTTCTCTCCCGCAAAGGCACACTCGTCATGGTCCTTCTTGATAAAGTACTTCTGAATCCCAAAGCCACTCAAAGCCGCATTTTTCTTCCTAGGCGAAGCATGATTCACTTTCCCCCCTTTCCCAGGTAATGCACCTTTCTTTGTAGGAGAAACAGGATTGGTACTTTGACTGGCTTCACCAACACTCTGCTTCTTGGAGAATTCTTTCCACTCATCAACGCGATCTGGATGATGCTTGCGAACATAGCAGAGACCGATATGTTTATCAGCAATTGCGAGAGTTAGAAGAATGCCGCAGACTGGACAAGGCTTTGGACCATTATCAACTGATGAAGAAGACGATGAAGTTGAAGACGGTGCCAACGAAGGCGAAGTTGATGCGACTGGCATATTTAGTAATTGAGTTGCCTGTTTCTTTGCAGTCGATAACGTGGGTACTTTCAACGCGACTGGTTTGGGCGGCTGCGTTTTTGGAAAAGGTTTCTGAGTTTGCTGCTGAGCTTCACTGTCTTGCTTTTCCATACAAGAAATCACGTGTGTGGTCATCATTTGCACTTCGATCGGTGCAAAGCAAATTGGGCAGTCACACGTTTTGGGAGCGTTGGATTTTGGTTTCTTTGGATCAGGTTCCTCATTTGATGGATCGACAACAAACTCAAGATTCAAGTTAGAATCACATTCAAGTAAATGCACGGAATACTTACGATAGATTTGTTTTGACTTAGTTCAGACTTCTTGACGATTGTTGACATACGAAGTCCAATCAGCCGCAATGAAAGGTTTGAGTTCGCCTCCAACTCCTTGCACAAAAGTTCTTGAGCAACATTGAACATATCGTCCGCACTCCAAATATAATGAGACAAAGTTTTAGAACGTGTTGACAAATTAAAGTCTTCGTTCTTCAGTTTGAGGGTGACGCAGCGACCCTATGATTCATAATGTCAGTACTGGCTGAGATCATAGGGCAAATTAACGTACTGCAAGACCCGATTCTCCCATATCTTCTTCGAGTTGTTGAGCAAGCTTTTCCAACTCCTCGATCATTGCCTCAGGTGTCTTCATTTTCGCTGTCCTGTGAAAGAAAAATCAGTGTTTAATTGGCCACTCATATGGCGTCTCAACTGTTCACGTCCTATTCCCTTTTGAATGGCATTATCATTTCGATTCACATCCACAGATCCAATGCCAAGACTTATGCTAATGCAACGATCAAATAGCGATGGATTTAAGACTAGACGAAGAAGAGGCAGATGAGATTCCTTTTGGTTGTAATTAATTGGAATATATTTGGACATTCATATGAACTTACTAAATCCCCACATTTTTCAACGCCAAAGGCTTTTAAATATTGTTCGGAAACGTTTCCAATTCCAGGAATCTTACGAATGGGCAAGTCTTTCATAAATTCCAGGATAGATTCAGGGTTGCTTGGCACGATAAACTGACCATTGGGTTTCCTCATATCAGAACAAACTTTGGCAATCATTCTGTTGCAAGCAACGCCGGCACTAGCCGTTAGTTGCGAATTTTCTTGAATTTGTGACCGCATTCTTGCGACCACTTCTTCGCATTTGTCTCTGGTGTTGCTGAAGATATTCCGTGAGGTCGAGATAAGCTTCGTCCAGCGATGCAGGAGTAAACTTTTCATGATATTGCTTGAAAACGTCGCGAACAATATTCGAATATTTCTGATACTTTTCAAAGTTGGGCTTGAGAATAACAAGCTCTGGACAGAGCTTTTGAGCAATGTGGGCTATGGTATTGTAAGTTTTATCAACGGGGTGAGTTCTGAATCTTACTGGCCATAGCAGAACGGACTCCCCACTTTCGAGCTTCATAATTTGCCGTACAAAGTGTTCCACCAGCTTTCTGTTGGAATATTCAATACTTGAGATCTGTTGTCCGAGAGTGGGGAACATACTGGACCACCGACTGCCATAGGCTTTCCCTTAAGATCAGGACGGTCAAGTTCCTCAACTGATGCATAAAAAGCATCCTGGTTTGTAATATGAGCACATAATCCGTCATAGCGAGGGTTATACCATATCGACATGCACAATTGTCCTTGAGAGGTCTCTGGTAGCAGCACGAGCCGCAACAAGAGTTTTAACGACAGCAGCACTGGCTTCCAGATCTGCAGCAGTTAATTTCGCGGCTCGTTCTTTGAGTTGGCAGATGTCCGCATTCAACTTCTCCGCCTTTTCGCCCTGCCTCTTGAAGTAAGCCGAGTTCTTCGAGAGGGTATGTCAGGAAAGTTAAAGAACAGCCAAGAAAGAAACCTTTGACGCCTCGAGGATGATTCTGTTGATTTCGTCCTTGCTTCTGCCACCTGTCCAAATGCAGTCAGACCACCACATCGCCTGTCAACAAACACACACGCACCTGTTCCGGCCTTGTTTGGATTCTGGAGCATTGAAGCAGTGAGCAGCGAGTCCGTGGTGGTGGTTGGTGGTGGTGGTTCTGTGGCAGAGTGCGGGGCGGCCTCGTCCGAATGCACCTCGCATTCGAGTCGAGTGTCCGAGGCCTCTGCGCCAAGTTCGCCCTCGTCGTTTCGTTCCAGTCGTTGATTTCCATGTCCGCTTCCGTGTCGCCGTTGTTGTCGTTGTTGCAAAGCATCGCTCGAATCTGATTGGTGAAGATCAAAGAATCCAATCACAATTCAGAGAAATTCCAAAAACGGTTTCCACTCGAAAAAGGAATCATCATCTTGCATTCCAATGGATCCATACGCTCCTCAACCGCCTCCGCCAGGCTCGTCGCGTCGTACTTCAAGCAACAATGCACCACAACAACCACCAAATCAACAACAGCCTCAAGTCGCTGTTCAATCAGTTTATCAGCAGAGACGACCATCGGATTTCCCGGCTGGTCCACCTCCTCAAGCATCACAACCCGGTTCCAAACGCGGTTCCACTAACAATGCACCCCAAGGCCCTCCCCCACAAACCCAATTTGTTTCCGCACCAATTCAGATACCAGCATCACAGCAATTTGCACCGCCGCCAGTCCAGCAATACATTCCTCCTCCTGCGCAACCACCCGCTGGCCCCAGCAGTTCTATACGGCCCAATTGCTGCACAACAAGGAAGCTATATTCCTCCACCATATACACTACCCAAGACCACCTCACCATCCAATCGTCTACATCAGCAAACTAGACATGCCAGCCCCATACTTGACAGTTTCCCGTCTCGGTACTGCCAACCGCGCCTCAAAACAAGTCGTAGAAATATTGAACTTGACCATGGACATTTTGTGATTGACTTGCCCGTGCCGCAGTCTTTGTTGAAGCTTGGTACTTTCACGCAAGGTGAAGAATTCACGCATACAAGATAACAGCTGTACTTGTAGTGCCGATGACTTTTCGACAAAGGGATACAAGCTCCGGCAGACAGAGTTGGGAAGACAGACTGAGCTGTTTATTGTTGTTACCATGTAAGTGTATTTTCCCTTAGATTTTGATGAAGTTCTAACCTCACACTTCAGGTACAACGAAGGAGATGAGCTATTTTGCAAGACCATGATGGCTCTCATGAAAAATATTGCATACTTGTGCTCGCGAACCAAATCCAAACATGGGGTGAAATGGGATGGCAAAAAGCTGTTATTTGCATCGTTTCAGATGGTCGTACCAAAATCAACCAACGCGTTTTGAGTGTCCTTGGGTTGATGGGTGTGTTTCAAGACAATATCATGAAGAACAGTGTTGGAGATAAGCCTGTTACCGCCCACTTGTTTGAATACACTGCTCAAATTGCAATTGACGGTGAGAATATGGAGATTAACGGACCAAAGCAAGGGTAAGGTTTTGATTCGGAGACAACAATTGATGTATTCCTTTAGAATTGTACCCTGCCAAATTCTCTTCTGTCTCAAGGAAAAGAATGCCAAAAAGATCAACTCCCATCGTTGGTTCTTCAACGCCTTCGGTCCTCTCATCAACCCAAACGTCTGCATACTCATCGACGTCGGTACCAAGCCATCTGATACCTCTCTATACCATCTCTGGAAAGCATTTGACGTGGACAAGAAAGTCGGCGGAGCCTGTGGAGAAATTTATGCTGAAGTCGGAAACGGCTGCATCAAACTCATCAACCCACTTGTAGCCTCCCAGAACTTTGAATACAAAATGTCGAATATCCTTGACAAGCCGCTTGAATCCTCGTTTGGATATATTTCAGTATTGCCAGGCGCCTTTTCCGCGTATCGATACGCGGCGCTGCAGGGAACGCCGTTGCAACAGTATTTCAAGGGCGAAACTATGCACGGTGGAGAAAACATTTTCGCGGCGAATATGTATCTTGCTGAGGACCGTATTCTTTGTTTTGAGTTGGTTACGAAGAAGGGGGAAGCGTGGGTTCTTCGGTACATCAAGGCAGCACGTGCTGAAACAGACGTGCCGGATGCTGTGCCCGAGTTCATTTCTCAACGTCGACGTTGGCTTAACGGATCGTTTTTTGCGACTATCCATGCATTGACTCACTGGTTCCTGATTTTCAGAAGTGGTCACAACCCTATTCAAAAGTTTTTGTTTTGCGTTGAGTTCTTTTACAACACCATCAATTTGCTGTTTAACTGGACTGGAATTGTGAGTTCCCGTTCATGTTCTCCTTTGTTGTGTCACTGAATCATTTCACACTGAAGGGAAACTTTTATTTAACATTCTATTTCTTGATGCAAACTCCTGTAACAATTACCGTCAATGGAAAAACTATCAGTGCACTCGGAGGAAGTCCAGACAACACTGATGCAGGAGCAGCCAATCAGTTCCTTGTTTATTCCACTATCCTGCGTTACGTGGGTTTCACTCTGAAATTACACAACTGCTTATATTTTCACAGGGTTACATGGTCTCAATGGTTCTCGTCTTTATTTGTTCCCTTGGAAATCGTCCACAAGGATCCAAGTTCATGTACACATTCGCCATGTGCATCTTCGCAGTGATTATGGCAGTTATGCTATACCTCGGAATATTCCAAGTATACGGAATCGTTGCGCAAACAGTGGAACAAATCACAAATCCTACATATATGGCTTCTCATCCACAGTTCCGAGGCAAGAACACGGCCCAAATCTTATTTCAGTATTTCCCGTTGTTTAGAGACACTGTTTGTTCGTTGGGAGCTACATATGGTCTTTACTTGCTATCAAGTATTTTATACTTTGAGCCATGGCATATGTTCACAAGCTTCTTCCAATATTTACTGTTGCTTCCGTCGTATGTCAACATTTTGAACGTGTATGCTTGTAAGTGGATTCTCATTTCCTGTTGTCCCGTTACTAAAAATTTGTAGTCTGTAACTTGCATGACGTGTCATGGGGAACGAAGGGAGACAACAGCTCCAGTACAGATCTCGGTATAGTCAAAGTTGCGCATGGGAAAGACGGAAAAGATGTTGTTGAGGTCGATGTTGTTGAGCAGAGTGACATAAACGCTGCCTGTAAGCTTGAATGTAATATGATTTATTTATTAACCAATTGATGCTAGACGGTCAATACATTGCGCATTTGAAGGAGGAACGCCCCAAAGACGAACAGAAAGTGGATGCCAAGACTAAACAAGAGGACTATTTCAAGACATTCAGAACCAATGTTATCTTAGCGTGGCTAGCAACAAATGGAATCCTTGTTGGGCTCTTGACAACGACTTGGATCCAAGACTTGATCTTTAATGCGATTCGAGAGAGTTCTGGAGGCAAAATTGGAGCTGCGAGCGGTACTAATCCTTACTTGCAGTTTATTTTTTACGCCAACTTGGGACTGGCATCCGTTCGTTTTGTGGGATGCTTGATTTACCTATTTTTGAACATTTTACACAAGTTCTTCTAAAATACTGATGCTTTTGCGTTTCGAAGTCATCAGAATACCTAAATAAAGTCAGTTTTCTGTATAATGAAAGCGGCGGCGGAGATTGAACTCCGTTGCCGTTTTTGGCCGCCATCACAGCAAGGTTCGAGTCACACCACTGCCAAAAACCACCAACTAAATGAGTGACTACCCTCGCGACCGCCAACGCACGGGCAGCACTGGACAGCCTCGTCGTGGGCTTCCCCAACCCGATGAACAGTCGATCACATCGTATGACTCGCAATCCTCGTACTCATCGTACCCTCAGAGCCAGACCCAGAGCCAGCAACAGCCAGGCCAGCGTCGCCCTGGCCCACCTCCATCAACGTATTCGTCGATTCCAATGCAGCAGTTCCAGCCAGCCCCGCCACCTTCGCAGTACGGCGTTCCAGCACCGCCTCCATCTGCCCAATTTAGCACTCCTCCACCCCACCTCGTGAGTCAATGCTCCTGAACACACACTGAATGCGTGAATCATAACACTTCTTTCGACGAAGCAGGCAGAGCAGGCGTCTCTTGTGCAGTATGGCCAGCCAATGGGCCAATCAGCCTACCCTCCGAGCATCGCCGGCCCCGGCCCAGCTCCTTACGCCTACCCAGCTGGAGAGAACCACTACGCCCAGCCATTGTACGGACCCGTCATGGTCCCTGCCAATGTGCCTCCTCCAGGCATGTTGATCGACCCCCGTTTCGGTGCTTCCATCCAAAACATCCAAGTCAATCATGACGTCTTGAACATCACTACAAGACGTACAGTCAAGAAGGTCGAATTGACTCAGGAAGGTAACTTGGTCATTGACATTCCAGTGCCAGATCGTGTCTTGCAGTTGGGTCAATTCAAAGAGGGCGAGGAGTTCACTCAAATGCGTTACACTGCCGTCACCTGTGATGCCGATGACTTTGGAAAGGAGGGTTATGTGTTGAGACAGCAGGAGTCCAAGAGACCCACTGAGATCTTTATTGTTGTTACGATGTGAGACACTCGATTGGAATTCGTTTCACGATGTTTACCTCATTATCTAGGTATAACGAAGGCGATGACCTCTTCTGTAAGACGATGACGGCTCTCATGAAGAACATTTCTTACCTCTGCAAGCGTTCCCGATCAACAACTTGGGGTGACAGTGGATGGACCAAGGTTGTTATTTGTATCGTTTCTGATGGACGTACCAAGGTCCACCCTCGTGTATTGAACGTTCTTGGTTTGATGGGTGTGTACCAAGACGGTATCATGAAAAACAAGGTTAGTGACAAGGATGTCACTGGTCACTTGTTCGAATACACGACCCAATTGGCGGTTGATCCCGATATGAACATTTCTGGTGCCCAACAAGGGTGAGTTTATTTGTGACTTAAGCAACGTTTCTCACGATTTGGTATCAGTATTGTTCCATGCCAGATCATGTTCTTCTTGAAAGAAAAGAATGCCAAGAAGATCAACTCCCACCGTTGGTTCTTCAACGCTTTCGGTACTCTTTTGCGTCCAAACGTGTGTATCTTGATCGATGTCGGTACAAAGCCAACCGAGTCTTCCATCTACCACTTGTGGAAGGCCTTCGACAAGAACCCCCAAATTGGAGGTGCTTGTGGTGAAATCTATGCTGAATTGGGTTACGCCTGGTCCAAGCTCCTCAACCCTCTCGTTGCTTCCCAAAACTTTGAGTACAAAATGTCCAACATTCTTGACAAGCCACTTGAGTCTTCGTTCGGTTTCATTTCTGTGTTGCCAGGTGCTTTCTCTGCGTATCGATTCGCTGCCGTTCAAGGAGTTCCATTGCAGCAATACTTTAAGGGAGAAACTATGCACGGTGGAAACAACATTTTCCAGGCTAACATGTACTTGGCTGAAGATCGTATTCTCTGTTTCGAGTTGGTTACCAAAGCCAAGGCTAGATGGATTTTGCGATATGTTCGTGGTGCAAGAGCTGAGACCGATGTTCCAGACACGATTCCCGAGTTCATTTCTCAGCGTCGTCGTTGGTTGAACGGTTCTTTCTTTGCCACTCTCCACGCTCTCATCAACTGGTCCTTGATTTTCAGAAGTGACCACTCTGTGTTCAGAAAGATTGCTTTCTGTGTTGAGTTTGTCTACAACTTGATTAACTTGGCTTTCAACTGGCTTGGTTTGGTTCGTATTTCTCTGCTCTTTTGGTTTTCCCACAAGTACTAAAAGCTCCATTAGGCCAACTTCTTCCTCACTTTCTACTTCTTGATGGACCCATCCAACCCAGTCGTGTTGGCTCAATACGACTCTTTGGGTAGTATGAGAACCGACGTATCTCCAATTTATGCCTTGGGACCAATTGGAAAGTGTGAACTTGGTGCCAAGACTTGTTTCAGTGTAAACCAACTCATCACCACCTTGTTGACTGATGTATGTCTATTCTCATTTTATTTACATCCAACTCATCTAGCACACAGGGTTACATTGTCTCTATGGTGTTGTTGTTTGTCCTTTCTCTCGGAAACCGTCCTCAGGGAGCCAAGGTCACTTACTTGATTATTATGATCCTGTTTGCCCTTATTATGGCTGTCATGTTGTACCTCGGTGTATTCTCTGTTTATGCTGTGATCTTGTATGCTATTGCTCAGTACCAGGTTCACACGGATCAAAACATGTTCTTCTTCTTGTGGAACCTCAGTTTGTTCAGAGATATTGTCATGTCATTGGCTGCCACATATGGTCTTTACTTTATCTCATCGTTCTTGTACTTTGAGCCATGGCACATGTTCACTTCCTTCCTTCAATACTTGTTGTTGCTTCCCTCCTACGTCAACATCTTGAACGTATACGCCTGTAAGTCTCTTAACCTCACTTATGAATGTTGTGCTAATGGCTCATTTTTCCACAGTCTGTAACTTGCACGATGTTTCATGGGGAACAAAGGGAGACAACGTTCAAGGCGCCGATTTGGGTGTTGCCAAGATGACCAAGGACGGAGGCAAGGCTGTTGCCGAAGTCGAAGTCCCAACCGACAGAACCGATATTAACACTGGATACGACAAGCACATTGCCGCCCTCAAGACTCCAAGAGAGAACGAAAAGAAGAAGCGAGATGCCAAGACCAAGCAAGAAGATTACTTCAAGAACTTCCGTACAAATGTTATTATTTGGTGGTTGTTCTCTAACGGTTTGCTGATTGCTGTGTTGACAACTCCATGGATCAAGAACTACTTGTACACTGCGATGCACTTGGTTGGTGACGAAGGAATGTTGCCAGACTCGAACATCAACCCATACCTGAAATTCATTTTCTACGCCAACTTGGGTCTGTCAGCAGTTCGTTTCTTGGGAAGTATGTTCTACCGCTTCACTCAGGGACTTTGTGGATAAATATGCGCTTATAATTCGGAGGTTGGATCGAGATTGGGATGGAAGTGTTGAGCATGTTGAAGTCCCGTTCCGTTATACTGACCTCCTTTATTTTCATTTTGGATCTCTTTTTACCGTTTTTGTCGCTTATGATTATACATGATGTTAGAATGTATTGAGTTAAACTTTTGATGGAATGGCGCAACCTACAACTCCAACAGAATCAACAAAGCATTCGATCATCCACGAAGAGAGGGAGCAAGATCCAGAAGAGACGTACGACTTGACGGACTGGAGCCGTTGGAGCCGCCTGTTCTCGTCCAACGCACTTTTATGGATCGACAGGTCGGTTCAATAGTTTACTCATGGGCGCCAATCAAAGGCCCTGGCGACCCGGCTTTGCTCACACTTTCTTTCTTTCTTTTGAATCAAGTTTATTTGTTGTTGCGTCAAATGGATTCGTTCTGTTTTGGGCGTCGGTTGCTGGAATGCTTGGCTACACCTTTGTTGGCCCTCTGTCGAACAAGATGCTTCCAATGTGAGTCACCCGATCAATCTCTTTCACACAACGGCTTATTGTCTCTAAAGGCTCGTGACGCCTTATAAAATACCCGTGAACAAAGGCACAAGCTCCGTTGTTCCACCTGAAACCCGTCTGATCGCCCCAAGCGTGATATCGGCTTCATCCCCGCGTTTCTTCAAAGCATTTGCAGAAAAGATTCAGCATGATGTGCGGTTTGTGGAACAGGCGGTGTTGGAGGGAGTTTGTCGCGTTCCGAATTCGGTGGAAGCTAAGTCTCGACCGCCTTTCAACGTTGCTGTTGCCAAGCTGCTGCTGCATTTATCGGCATTATTGTATGAGCGGCCTGAGGTTGTTGGTAAAATCCACGTTATGTTAAAAAAGGGTTTCTGAATGTCTAATAGCTCACTTCGCGGATCTTTATGGATTCAAGATCGAATCAATATTGACTGACACATGTGGGGCGACTATCTTTTACTCTGTCGAATGCAACTTTATTGTGATCGCATTTGCGGGAGCAAGTCCATTGGATATTTCTGAGCTCTTGTCGAATGCTCTTATTCGTAAGGTACAGCAAGATCACAGTGTTTTGCCGGGCCAAACCCATGAGGTATTTAATTGAACAGCAGTGAGTCTTTCGTTTACACAAACTAGGCATTCTACAACAGTCTGGATTTCGGGAAGCCTGATATTAAAGGAATTGAATACATTCCTGTCATCGCTCCTTCAAAGACAGCGGGTCCCTTGAATGTGCAAAAGCTGTTGGAAGTTTTGGAAAACAAAGTTATTCCTCAGTTTAGCAGATCGAATTTGCAGCGCACAAATGATCCTACTGTTCGACTTTTGACAGACAAGAGGTCGCCTTTTATTTGGTTTACTGGGCATTCCATGGGGGCGAGTCTTGCAACACTTGTGTTGGCTCATTTGGTTCATGTCAAACATCCAATCATTAGTTCTGGGGTATGGTTACTTACGTTCTTTAATGTAACTCTCATAATTTTCCCAGCTGGTCAAAGGTTGCTATACGTTTGGTTCCCCGAAATGTGGTGATTCCAAGTTTGCTTCTTCAGTTTCAAAAAGCTTCACCGCCAACCAAAGTAAGACCCGCGATCTTTCTTCTCTTTTTTGAAACTGATTAATTTGGTTACAGTTGTCGTTTATCGAGTGGTAAACGCGAACGATTTCGTTCCTGCCCTTCCACTTGGAAGCAGTCAAGTTTCGCCTAGTATTAATGATGACGACAAAGAATCGTCAGCTTTGAACCGTGAGTCGGATTACAAGCACGTTGGAGTTCCAGTTATCTTAAACTATGACACACCGTCTTATTCTGTTGGTTTAGCAAGAGACTGGGAGTGTATTGTCAAAAACGCGATTTGGTTTATGGGTGTTCGAATTCCTGCCGCATTTGGAAAAACGTTGATAGGAGGAGGTTCCTTTGTTGGAGCGTTACAATCTGGATATCCGTTTCCATGGGAGCATCTTCCAGCTGAATACGATCGACGCCTCAAATAATTATCAAAAGACACTGCTTTTTATTCTTCGCGTATTGCGAATAAATCCGAAGGATGGATGCGTACAAATTTCAACTCAAAGTCTTCTTGAATAAGCTGTACTTGCAGAGAGACACCCTTCGATACTTTGACCTCTATGATTTGTGGTAATGTGCAACCATCAATTGCTGAATCCACAGAACTTACGTCCCCACGATCAAAAGGCGACCAACAAACGGAAGCAACTGTTTCCGAACTCATATAGCTCGATCGCGTTTCAGTATGAACAACAATCCAAATCGGAGGTGATTCTTGATTCGCAATCATAGGTTTCTTTGTTGTTGAAGGTTGAAAGATAAAGTTCCCGCTTCCTCGTTCATATCCAACACAAATAAGCTTGTATCCTTTCGTTCCTTGTGTGAATAGGTTGCTTCGTTTCATTTCGAGATGGTTCAAGATGACGGGACGGAACACAATGACAAGTGTGGGATACAAAAGTCCACCACAGCTGAAATTCGTCGCAACACAGGCATTGGGTTTCAATGGTGACCAAACGGAATTTGGGGAAACTGGCAGCGGTGCTTGAAGGCTCCGATCTCCACTGTTTGCTAGCTTCAGTTGAAGAGCGACAGTTGATTCTACAGCTTCTTTGAAGCCTGATGAGACGCGCCGCAATCGAAAAAGGTTTCGTGGCCTGATAATCGACAGAATTTTGATTACAAGCTCCAGTGGAAGTTGGGAAAAGGAGCAGTCATTCGTTCCCATTCGCAAGATAAATGAACAATGATGAAAGCTTCACATTCATTACTTTGAACATACAAACTCTCACATAAGTAACACACGTAAAAGAAAAATCTCACATGCAAATGAGAAGAGGGGAACACAACAATATGACCAATTCATCCACAAACAAAATCAACCGAATTTATGCCTCCAAGACAAAACCCAATCCAACCTTTCCAACACCACCACCTCCCTTGGCGTAGTCAATCTCTCCACACACTTGGAAGCTCAAACCTGGAGCCATTCTCTCCTCCAAAACAGCGCTGACTCTTCCCATAGTGTCAAACATACCACGCATTGTAGCGTAGACAGTATCCAACTTGAATCCAACACTAGCAATTCCTTCACGACGACCAGGACCAGCCGCCGCAGTAGTAGGAGTAACAAGCATCTGCACATCAGCAGCAACCTCCAAACGCTGGTTAAGTCTCTTCCAGTACGACGCCTGGAGGACACCCTGCGAAAGCGCATAAGTAGCCGCAAACACTTCTGATGGGTCTGATGGGTTGATTGGCATGTATGGGGATGGGAAACCGGCTGGGAGGGACGATGGGGGTGGGACTGGGGTTGTTGGCTTTGGAGCGTACTTGACGGCGACGGTGTAGTTGCTTTCGGCGGCGTCGGGGCGGAGACGTTGCAAGACCCATTCACCTCCGACGGAGATGGAGGAGGTGATGGATTGGAGACCGGAGATGGAGTAGATTCCAGTGATGGCGGTGTTGGAGCCGCCGACGGTGCGGCCGGCTGGGGCGTCGATTGGGTTTGGGTTGATGGCCTTGAGGTTGATGGCACAGGTTTCTCCGACCCAGTCCTGTTCGTACTGGATCATGGACGCGCCTGGTTGGTTTGTCAACTGAGCCTGGAGCTTAGAAGTCAAGCTTGGCTTGTTGGCAGCTGGTGGGGTTGGAGGTGTTGGAGCGGCTGGAGCGGCTGGAGCGGCAGCTGGAGCTGGCTCATTCTCGCCGTGTTGCTTTGGTGGCAAGTTTGGATCGTATTGGTGCTCAGTGTGAGCATGTGGTGGCAAGTGTGGGAGGGCGCTCTCGGTTTGTGGAGCGTATGGCCAGAAGTAGTTTGCACGAGCTTGCAAAGTACCTTGGTCATCGATTTGACCGTGCATCAAATACTGTAATATGCATATGTTAGAATATCCTGATTCCAAAGATTGAAGATATGTTTTGAACGACCAATCCGCGATATGATTTCCCTAGAGCCCACCAACACAAATAGTCACTCCATAGCATTCCAGTTTCGTTGTAACTTCGAATAGTCTTCATTCGCTCCTTTCATTTTCGCCCTCCCGTGAATTTCCGCAACCCTCGAGGTTAAAGACGAATGCGTACCTCCTTGGCCTGGAAACCAGCAGAGAAATGGTAGCTAGGAGGCTGTTGAGCAGCGCCCCAGTTGAAGGAGTGAGAAACTTGGAAGTTTGGAGACATGATTGAAGTGATGTCGAATTTGGCTCCCTGGATCAAGTGAAGGGTTGGGAAGACTCCTAAATAACAGATAACACAAGGTTAAGATCTTTCCGTTCTAGAATGCGTGAAGGATCGCTTGCATAAAGGCGAAAAAAGGGCAAAGAGTAACAAGCAAGCGAGCAATGGCAGAGAACGCACCTTTAGTTTCCCTGTGAAGGTTCTCAAATGGACCCGTGCATGAGAGCTTATTTCTCTTTTTGAGGTCTGAGAGACCCTCAGAAACATAGGTCAGAGGAGACAGGAGTTGGTGCACAAAGTCAGCCATTTGAATTCAATAAAAAAGGAAAACGAAAGAGGTTTGTTTCCATTACACCCTCGTCCCTTCTCTCCAGCTCTGATGACATTCTATTCACTACGATTGTTTTTAATGAGGCATGCGATCCTCACGGGTCCATTCGCTGTAATGATTGCACCAAGAACAGAAATCTGAGCGTAAACAACTCTCTCCTATTCTCCTCCTCTTCTCCCTCAAGAATAAATTACTAATACTTTATTCATCATTAGATGGACACATTCATTGTCCCCGTCTCTCTACCATCCTCCATCTTTGCGCTTCGGGCACCAAACTGAACAGCCCTCTTTACTTCAACAGACGCCCTCCCCAATCCCAACGATAACGCCATCTGGCGAAGCAATAATTTATCTCCAACTCCGCGCGGCAGCCGTGGATCCGTCTTGATTTGTACGGGGACGGATGACAAGTGTGTTATAAGTTGCTCAGACAGATATGGGAAGCGAATCTACAATTACGTTGAAATATAAGGGGATTTGGTCCCTAAAATTGTAATGATGAGCATTACCTCTCGTCCATGGTCACTGACGATTCTGTCATCTCGTCCAAGGTTTCTCTTGCTGATACGCGAAACGTCCTTTTGAAGCTCAGCAATAAGTCCTTCCCAACCATAGTTGTCAAAGTTTTTCCTGTGGCGGTTATAGCCTACGGAAGTTTTAAGTGCTTGCTCCGAGATTCTGCAAAGCTCACCTCCCAACTGCTCATCGGCTCCAAGGCCACTTAGCAAAACTTTGGCAGTTGTCTGATACGCAGTTCTCTCCTGGATTGTAATCTATTGAGCCCTAATAAACTTGGAATATGAAACTTACTCCCGCTTCATCCACAATATTTCCTCGACCACGAGATGCAAACCAGAACGCCATGGCGATGCTCTTTAACACGGAAAGTTAACGAATGCTTAACAAAGCTGTAGCGAAACTTACCAAATCCATGACACTCTCTAATGGATTCACAAGTCCCATCACCCACGGTCTCAGCCGAACTGCCTCCTCGAATTCAATATCAATCTCAACAAATCGCCAAATAATTTCAGGATACGTTCGTTTCAACTCTTCATATCCTTTCCTTCCTGTTTTTCTATCTGGCACGGCAAATAGGTGTGAAGGATATGTGGCAGACGGCGGATTTGACTCTGAAACGACAGGAACTACGGGCTCAGTTACAGCATTGTCCTGATTTTCTTCTGCTGTCGGCCCCTTCTTTCCCTTAACTTTCTTTCCAGCTTTCTTGTCTTTTTTACTTTGCAAAAGAACAGCATCAGCAGCAGCTTTTCGAACTCTTGGATTATCAAACGCGACATTGAGTAAATCAATTGATGAGCCTGCGGGTAAGCTTTTCGCAGCCAGTGCAGCCAAGACCATGCAGTCAAGACCTCCCGAAAACAAAACAGCAAGTGGCTCTTGTTCTTCGTTTTTAAGTTTAGCTTGTTGCACGATAGTTTGGACTCGGGCGGCGACAGAATTGGAGAGGTTCTTTGTGAATGTGTCAAGAGCTTCTTGAGCGGCCTCAGTAGGCGGAGATGGAATTTCGAGAGAGTTTGTAGTATCTTGAAATTGACGATATTGTGGTAAATCGGATGGGGTTGGCACTGTCTTGTTCAGGATTGGGTTTGTTGGAGAAGCCTAGAATTCCTTAGCAGCCACATGGATAGTAAATCTCAACACACCAGCGATACATCTGACTGATTTGCTTCAGAAATAATCCATGGATAATGTTTCAAGTGTCTCTTGAACTCCTATGCAACGGTATGTTGGCTTCAGTTTTACCCAATCCAAGGGACTGACCTCTTTTCCAGCAAACAAGTCGACCTCATCCAGACAAACTGAATAAATTCCATTTGCTGGCAATTCGTGCCAAAAGTTGTCACTGTCGTCCCATCCAGAATCACCCTCTTTTGAAGCCTCACTTGCTCCATCATCCCCAGAAGTGTCCGCTTCTTGAGATTTACCCCGATCCTCAATGGATCCAGCAACTGAAGATATCCAAAATCCCGGATCTTGCAAGCTTTCTGATGTCGCTCCAATGTTTGGAAGATGAACAAGGAGTGAACGACGACCCAACATATCTCGACCAAAATACAATGTTGAGGAAGGAGCGTGATATACAACAATAGCCCAAGGTCCACGCAAAGATGACAAAGTAGCAAGGAGAGAATCCTTGAAAGAAGTTGCCAGTTGTTGGTTGAAGATGGCATTGAACAGAACATCTGTGTCACTGACGCCCTCATCCACCTGGATACAATACAGTTAAACCACGCAATTCTAATAGTAAGCTTCCTCAGTCCTACTTTCAATCCTTCATCCTCAGTAAACAGTTCACCGTTCCAACAAAACAGCGAACCCGACTCCCGATGCGTCCTCGGCTGGGCAACCACACTTGATCCACGCAAATGAAGCACAGAAGAAAACAGAGCCGCATTCATTGGCGACGCCTGACTCGGCACTTGTAAGTCAACCAAAGTTTGCGCATCGGGACCTCGGCGCGAAACCATGGACGCCACGTGGTCAAAGAGAAGCGGCAGCGTGGCTTTGGACAGTCGAAGTACTTCAGTGCTCGGTGCACGTGGCGTCTTCGGTGTCGCTGCGAGACCAGGGCTCAGGCGGAACAAGATGCCGCACATTTTTTGATTTATTGCTTCTTTTAGAAAGTGATAAATGTTTCCAGTGTTGGAATGAAATTGGGTAATTAGACGAGATGAAGCTCAACAAAAGTCCATAACTGAGTCCGAATACGGTAATGCCGCCTGCGAGGCCTGATCCGATGACGAGTCACGACAGTCTTTCCGATGTAGATGGAGTTGATGGAATAGGAAATGGAGGCAAAACCGAAACGAGATGAAATGAGGATCTTTATATTTCTTTCGTAGAAGAACTCAAAAACAGAGCTGTCTGATTCACAGCATCAACGGCCGCCTTCTTGGCTGGTCCAAACGGCAGCATCAGAAACGACGTATCAAATATATGTGGCATGTATGGGTACCGCTTTTTGATGACCTTCTTTTCACCACCTTCCACTGCTTGCTGTAACTTGTCGACGAATAAATCAATTCCACCACTCAAAATATCTCCACCGCCATACAAAACCAATAATCCATCTTTTGAAGGAACACAAGATGCCAGTTCATCCTTATTCCAATTCAAAGGGCTGAATCGATGAGCATTTTGAGTTGAAGCTGTCTTGGAAGCTGCGGCAGCCAAAAATCTCGAGCCCGAAAGAGGCAATATGTCGTGATGAGCAGCACTTCCGTTGGGATAGTTTGAAGGCAGTACGGTGACATGAGGATCGACCCATGGATAGTATGCAATACCTGATACTGGCTGAATGACCTTTGGATACTCCTTTGAAAGAATCGATGTGATGTTGAGCACCAAGTTGCCGCCAGCCGAATCGCCAGCAAGAGAAATAGTTGTGAAACCTTGTTCGAGGAGCAATTTGTATCCATCAACGGCCGTGGACAGAATGTCGCCAAACGACGCTTCTGGACACAGCGGGTATTTCATGATAAAGTAGACAAGGTGCTTCCCTGTCTTTTCCTTGTATGCATCAATTGTTGCGCGTGCATTCCGAATTGAAAAGGCCGGCGAGCCCATGACAAAGCCGCCGCCATGAAAGTACAGCACAACATGCGCATCGACCTGGGACGAATCGCCGATCCAAATCCCGTTTTGCGAGTCGATGGCTTCCGAGTCAACCACCCTCAATCCACCAACAACGTCAAACAACCACCGCGCAGTCGCCGCGTTTTCGACAATGTTGAGCGACCACTGAATTCGAACGAGGCGCTGTGCAAAGTCGCCGAGAAGACCCACGTGCGAAAAGTAGCCTGACTGCCAGCCATCAGACTCGCTCCTTCCTTCTCCCTTCGATACAAGTTCGTACTGCACGTAGGCAAAGAGTGTCTGCAATGGCGCCAAGATGATCGAATACACCACCATGAAGGGCAGAAACGCGATTAGTGAGAGGATGCCACTAAGGGTGACTTTATAAACGATTTTGGGATATATGTTTCATTGATTTGTGGCCTTTTCTTTTGTCCATTTTTGCTACTTTTGGTTTCTGCAAAAAGGCGCAATTTGGCAGGATTGCAATTATAAATGGTTTTGAGGACATCACTACTTTGGTGCAGATGAGTCTTTGGGTGGGGTGTCTCAGCCACAGAGAACACCAGCAGACATCAATATATAACATCACCCATATGTAGCTAACAAACTATTATACAATTGTTATCTTAGGAAGACTCAGGCTTGCTTCACAGAGAAGATTTCGAGACTGTTTGGTGCTTGCAACTACGCAGCTAATCAAATAGAAAGCAAGCCATAACACTTTCTTTATTGGGAAATGTAGAAATCAATTCGTTTATCCTGATATAATATCAATGTCAGTGGCTGCCTGCCTACCTGATATCTGTTACCCAACTTCAACCCCTTACCAAGGTGCAAGTAGCTTTTGTCTGTCAGCGCAAAACAATTGTAATGCAACAAGATGCAATGAAGTTGGTGGCAGACGACCTGGATGTCATATTGATGACCCAAAAAATGAGCTACTTGGCTTCTGTGCTAGAGTGCCGTTGTTGTAGCGAACTTGGTTCGTTAAGTCAACCTCATATTACCGAGATTGTTGGGCCCCTTGGAAAGATGGTGGTGTTTTGCAGGGTGTTTTGTCATTTTTGAAATTTCGACGTTTCAAAGTAGCTCCGGACCTACTTTGAAATGCATTTTGTCCAAAAAACCAAAAAAGAAATGGGCAAAAACGGCAGAATATTTTTTGTACTTTTTGGGATTTGAAAACAGTTTATAAAGTCACCCTAAGCGTCATTGTGGAGATCGGTTTTTTGAGCAGATTCCAATAAATGAATACAAAAAAACAAAAAAATTGGATATAAATATTGGTGTCAAAACGTAAAAGTTGTTATAACGAGAACCTTTATGAGGCATTTCAAAGTTTTGAATCAAAAAAAGTATAAAGGTAACTAATGACGGATCTCTAAGAGAATGGGTAAGTCCAAACATTCACGCACAAGAGATTCCTTGATCTTGACAGGCTCATTTGTGGCCAAGTGAAATTTGTATCTCCTACAAAGGGATGCAACTATCATCTTCATTTCCAGAAGTGCCAACGCCTCACTAATTTGTCCTGTTAGGCATATGAAAAGAGGAAATGGAATAAACTTACCCGGGACACTTGCGAATTCCATGCCCAAACGGCGCAAAGTTCCAACCAAACCCGGCAGGACCACTTGTCTCCAAACAATTCAGGAAACGGGATGGATCAAACTTGCTTGGATTCTCCCACACCCTCCCATCCATATGAACCTGGTCTAACATCACCATCACATTGAGTCCTTTTCGAAGAACATATCCGGAATCTGGGAGCTCGAAATCTTGTGAGAGGTGTCTGAACACACCTGTTGCGACGTTGTAAACACGGCTTGTCTCGTAAATTACAGCCTCGACAAACTTGAGTTTTGTAATATTCTCCTCGGAAATGGTTCCGTTTGGTCCTACAACCTCCAATACTTCTGAATAAACTTTGTCAGCAATATCAGGGCACCGAGCAAGTTCGTAAAAGAGGAATGCGAGCATGTTGCTTGAAGTGTCTTGTCCTCCCAAAATAGCTTCCTTTATGACAGATACTGCACGTTTGAAAGTCATTTCTGGCGATGGATCCGAGAGTAAAACTGTGGCAAAGTCAGTCTGTTGGTCTCCGCTTGTGCTTTCTTTCATGGATTCTGTCTTTTCCAGCATTTTCTATTGGATTCAAGTCAGCATACTTTTGCAAGTTGATAATATAAAATCGCACCTGTGTTACAAATGCTTCAAACTTGGCAATGGCGGCGTCATGAATTGCAGTCTGTTTTGGTGTAATATAATTGAAAACCAATGCAGGCATAAACAAAAAATATTGTTGTGCAGCCATAAATCCGTGTATCATGTCAATCAATTCATCCGGTTGCGGTTGAGCTTCGTTTATTGCGGTTTCAATAAAGTGAGTAGCTGCATGGTGTTGTTCTGTGAAAATAACATCCATGATGATATCCAAACTAATAGACCCAGTCAAAACGTTCACAAGAAATGGCTTTGAGGCTGTCGCCAAGTCGTTCAAAGAGGGAACCAATGAATCCATGTACGCATTCAACTTCGGAATCAAACTTTTGATGAACCGTGGACGGCCAATATTTTCAACGAGAAGCTTTCTGTGGCGTTTCCAAGATAATTCCTACAGTTGGTGAGTAAATATCAAAAAATCAAAAAGTGCGGACTACTGTTTGCTTAACTCACATCTAAGTTCAGCAAGATGCCACCATCTGCAGCCCCCATTTTTTTCGATAAAGCAACTGCATCCGCTTTATTGCTTGAGCTGAAACGTAGCTTGAGTTGACTGGATCCCAAGATGGCTCGTACGTTTTCAGGGCCACGTGCGACGTACATTGCATCGTAACCAAACATGGTTGTCACCACAACATTTTCATTGTTTTGAGCTTCAAACAAGATTGGCGATAGGCCTATTTGGCCTTTTGGATTGATGTGAGCGAGCAGATGGCCGATGATTGGCAAACAGTTTGATGCCAAGGGTGGGCCTACTGAAAAGTATTAGACGTGTTCTTCATAAGCAAATGCCTTTCCATTTGGTTTACGACGTGGAGTAGTTCGAATAATGATCGTGCCGACCACAACTACAACAAGAGAAACGACGATTGCGATGAACATCAGTTCAATGCAAGATTGAATTTTCTTGGGAAATCACACCAAACCACCCTCCCACTTTGGCAGAGATCGCTTCCTTTAAGGAACCCCTGCTGAGATGCAAGAAATCCCAAGTATTGCAGAAAGTATCAAAGTCGACGAATCGCACTTCCTCAGTGTTATTGGAAAAAACGGCCTGATTCGAGCTGTGCCTGTCCACGAAATCCAACGTGGTCAATAAATTGAGAAGTGCATGTTATGTTTAAACCGCTTCCATACGCCACTGGTGACTGCAGAAGGAGCTGTGCATTACGTTCTTTGGAAGCGATCCGGCCAAGGTCGAAAGGTATTAGGAATCACATTTTGCGGGAAGCAACGGTTGTGGTATCAATGAGCCTCAGTATCAAACTGTACCAGATTTGCAACAAGCTCATGTCTTTTGTTACCAACGCTTTGTGGGTCAAGACAACGAACACTACCACAACAAATACCATTGGCACGTTGTCTGTATCCAAGAGAGTTTCGCACATTGAATATGCAAAAAACAGCTTTAAGTAACAACAAAAAACGGAAAGAAAAGATAATTACTCTCTTTCTCGTTTCCATTTACAAAATCAGTTGTGTGGCGCTGGTAGGCGCTGTGAAGCGCCCTGAATCAAGTTGAAAAAGTGACCATCAAACACACACACCACCCATGAGCAACGACCACAAGTACGAATTCAAGGGCAAGAATGTCTTCATCTCAGGTGCGTCTCTCTTTAGTTCTTCCTGAGTAGACAGAGCAACTGACTCGTGGCCTCCGGGAAAA
>MCGO01000368.1:0-25333 GCA_002104985.1 Rhizoclosmatium globosum | reverse complement strand
TGATGATATCGATCGATTCTGTGCAAGCGACTTTGAACCAACAGATCAAGACATTTGAATGCACGAGTACTCACTACAACTATTACCGAAACTAAATTTGTGATACAAAACATTTTGTATCGCGTGTTTGATGTTGGGGACAGAGAAGTGAACGGAAGAAATGGGCTCCGTATTTTGATGATGTTTCGGCAATTATTTATCTGGTTGCGATAAGCAGTTTTGATCAGCGATGTATGGAGGATGAAAGTGCGAATAGAAGTAAGATTCTGGCTGATTAAGTAGTGACTAATTGGACTCTTACAAAAGTGCTGGAAAGCTTGAATCTATTTGGAACTATATGTAACCATCCCGTGTTCAAAAAGACGAATTTCATTCTGTTCATGAACAAAATTGATCTTTTCAAAGAGAAGCTCAAAACCATATTGGTCTCAACATATTTTCCGGATTATACTGGTCTGATCGTTAACATCCCTGAAGATATCCTAAACTGTTTCTTAAAGGACCCAATGAGTATACAGCGACATCACAATATTTTTCCTCTCGGTTTCAAGGAATCAATAAGTACCCCGAAAAGAGCATCTACACACATTTCACATGGGCGACTGACACGAAACAAATTAAGAATGTGCTGGAAACCGTTCGAGGAATAATACAAAAGTGAGCAACACCCCTGTTAAATGTGGAAACTATTTTACTAACCTATTGAAGACAAAATTTGGCATCGTTGGGATTGACTTGATTATGAAAACAAGAATGTAGAGTGAACTTATACATACAATAAATAATTGAATAGCCACATCAGGTCGTTCGTTAATGCATGGTGTTAGAACTAGAATTGAATGCTCGTTAGGAGGAAGGGATAACGTAGACAGAGCATGGCCGTGAGTCCATATCGTCACTCCACAGAGAACAATTGTGCTGGTCATGTGATAACAAACACATCACCACGTTCAAAATCTCAATTATAATGCATTGATTCAAGAGTTGTCCTTCGAAAGCAAGGATTATGTGAGCCAAAGGAGCAGAAACAAAGTAAGGTCTATATCGAAAGCCTTTGCATCAACGAATGTTAATAGGGGTCACGTGCAATTAAGTGCCACTGAATCGCCAGGGGCGGAGTTATGGCTCCAACTGAACAAGAAAAGAACACGTCGCTGCAAATTGACCATATGCATGGAATTGTTGGCTGTCAAAGTGCGTCTAAATGGCAAGAATTTGAAATTTGAAATTGACGAGTGGGGAAAGAGGTGGCGTTGTGGAGATTTTGAAAACCATATAAAAAGCGATGGCCAAACAGCGGAAAGATGCAACCAATTAACATCCAAACTCGATCCAATGAAGCTCTCATTTGCCCCTCTTGCAGTCGCCTTGATCGTCGTTGCTACCAGTGTCTCTGCCGTTCCCGTTGACCGCATTGACGCAGCTCCAGCTCCAGCTGCTGCTGATTCTGCTGTCTCTCCAAATCTTTTCAACCTTTATGGTTGGTGTACCTGCTTCCCATGCGGCAAGAGATGCGAATGATTGCAAGTAGTTATTCAAGTTCGTTACTTGCTTCATTTGATTTAGAGTTCTGAATAAAGAATGTACTTTGTATAAATTTGTTACTTTAGTTTATCCATTTCGTTCTTTCCATTCATATCGAAGGCTGAGCAGGAGGCGCGGTTGAGGGGAAAGCAAACTTGAGGATTGGCGGCTTTGTGAGGGCTGAAACAAACAATCCCGAATCCAACTTCGAATGCAGTTTCCCTTCAGCCTGAGCTCCACCGACACAAACAAGATCCCTTCGCAATGGCGGGATAGGTTTGTAACCTTGATCGAATCTCTCCAATGCTCCTTCAACTTCAACGTGTAAGCCCTTACTAAGCCATCACCAGGAAACACGCATCGGCCTTCCTCGCATCGACAGTGTCCCTCGAGTCGTCTGCGTTGGTCGTTGCTTCGAACGTGGGTGCTGTTCCTGTCGCGCTCTGTCTCGCAAAGAAAGCAAAGAGCAGAATCGCTCTCGTTTCAACAAACAACGAAAACTTGAGGCATTTTAATGTTTCAAAGGAGGAAGTGAAAGGTCGCGTGGTGGTTGTTGTTGATGGTGTGTAGTGCCTCCTTCAGCCAAACCAATTAACTATGCCATCCAAATTAAGATGGAATAGGACCAGATACTCAGTTTGCTGTAAAGTCGTTGCAGACAATGTCGCCTGAAAAGATTGTGGTGGTTTCTCCAGTTGGCCCAATTGAATCTTGTGAGACGCTTGCTCGAGAAGTGGATCGCCTGATTGTTCCCCTTCAACCCCGCAATTTTCAAGCTGTTGGACTTTGGTGTGGTTTTAATTAAGTGCTGTTTTGTGTTTAACGCTTTGGAATTTCTACAGGTACGATAATTTCCCTCAAGTTGATGATTCAGAAGTGATACAGTTGTTGAATCAGTCAAAAGAGTTTAGAATGTAATAAATTGTATATTCATTGAGAGTTCGATCTTTATGCCCTAGTCCCAAAATGACAAACCCGCCGATTCGCATCCAAAATATCACTTAAATAGCCTCCAACGATCACCACCTGCAGCTAGTATGACATTCCTTCGTTCGCCGCGGACACCTTCAGATGGCTCGCACGACATTCCACTCAAGCCACTCCCTCTGTCCGACTCAGACTCAACTCTCCTGCATACAGAACCTAAGGGCATTTTGGAACCTCCACAGACTCCTCCCACAAAAACAGACCAACTCACAACTCTTATCACTGAACGTGCACAAACTCTGAAAAACACATGCACGGCATACTACACATACAAACCCTGCAGATACACAATCTACGGAATAATCGGATTCTTCCTCGTCTCCATCATCTTCACTCCTCTGTTTCTTCGGTTCGCACTACCTGCTATCATCGAATCTCAGTTTTCAAACGGTGCCCTCGGAAACAACGCGCCGATCGTGATTTCGTTGTTCCGTCTTGACGCAATGAACGCGACGACAAAGACTCCCGGCACTCTTGGTACACTTACGTTCTCTACGAATTTGACGCAGGGCGGGTATAACGGTCTTGTTCCGTTTGGTATCCCGTTGTATATTGGTGGAATGACGTGGACGGTGGAGCTTGGTGTGACAGGGGAGGGGAACTCGAGTGGGTATGTTCGGACTACTGAATCGTTTTATGAGATTGCGGAGGTTACGTTGAAGGAAGGGGTTTCTGTGCTTGGTGGGAATTTAGGTATGAGTGTTGATCATGCTGTGGTGAAGGTTTTGGATTTGGGGGAGGGTGGAGGGGTGTTTGTGTTGGGGCAGACTTTTGTGCAAAAAGTTTTGGGGTGTTTGATGAGTGGGTATGCGGCGGATGGACCGAGAGTTAGGGTTTCTGCAAATGTGGATATATGGGTGGGGTCTCTGTTAGTTCCAAATGTATATTTGAAACGCGTTATTGATTTAGGACAGATTATGGTTGATGCTCGTGAGTATTACTTTTACGGTTTTAGTTGGCTAATGAGTTGTATTTATAGGCATGCCCTTCCCTCTGGCGTCCACAAATCCAGTAGATCCATCTCAGTCCTTCCATTTGTATTTATCAAATGCGAAAGTCTTACTCAGTGGAGGCGATACAACCGCGTCCATTTCATTCCCGCCTGCTCTGTATCCAGTCAATCCTTTATCACTTAGCCTCACATCATTACAATTCCGCCTGAACATATCTCAAGTTCCTGCGTATAGCATTACAGCACCTGTAGTCTATGCAGAGCAAGGATCGCCAAACGTTACGATAGGGATGAATTTTGGACAGCTGGGAAGTACATTGGATTTGGTTAGTAGTTTACTGCTTCAACAGAACTTGAAGGTTGGAATTGATAGGGTGGATGTGAGAGATGCTGTTGGTGGACGGATTGGGTGGTTGAGTGATTTGTGTGCAGCTGTGTGGGTGCAGCTTCCTTTGTCGTTGTTGGGGAACTTGGGGTCGTCTTTTACAATGGGTAGTAGTAATGGTCGGCGGTGATGGGATTGAGTGATGGGTATTGGCATGTTGTATTTAATAAGTTTTTAAGTTTTGTATTACATTTATTGTATTTCTCCTCACCACCACCACCCACTTCTGTCATTATTCAAATTACACCATACTCGTATCTTTAAAATCCACCAAATTTTTACTCAACAGTACTTTGCCCGCTTTACTTCTCGTCCATGATCCTCTCCGTCATCGCCAGCTGGACTCGTAGCTCTGGAATTCTTTGCAGATACAACGTGGATCATATCGTTACTGAATTCAGAAGTCACCGCGCTGGGAAGAAGCACGAATTGAGGTGTTGCCACGACGTAGTACTGTGGTTGATGACTTCCTGGAATCTGTACGACTGGAGATGCACCCACCGAAGATGCTTGTAAAAGGCCGTATGTCTTTGGAGCCACTGACAGGAATTCTTCGAGAGTTGATGGCGTTGGGGTTGAGTTATTTGATCGAGGTGGGAGGAAAGTTGATGGAATCAGGAGAAGTGGAGTGATGGTTTTTGGAGGTTGAACGCGAGTTGAAGATGTGGCTGTGTCTGTTGTGATTGGAGGTGTGATTTCTTGGGGTGTCATTATTTTTGGTGCGGGGGTGGATTGTTGGTTTGGTGCCAGTGATTCTGTAGATGATGTTGGGGTTTGGAGAGATTGTTTTTTTGGGAGGTTTGAAGTGACGATGGGTCGAGGAATGTGTAATGCTTTTCCAATGAGGGAGTCACTTGTCATGGCAATACTGGCGTTCCATTCTCGAGCTAAGGCTTGTACACCGCGACAGAAACTCCCGTATTCATTTTCAGGGACGTATAAGTTGTATCCTAGTTCTCCCAAGAATTGAATCTCAAGCCGTGTGAGGTCAAGTGCATTCAAGCCAAGGACTTTCCCCCACATTTTGTTTCCATATGGCGTATCATCGCTGTACTTTTGGGCGAGGATCAAAGCTACAGAGAATATTCTTGTTTCGTCGTTTTTTGTGGGTTGTTTTGAGTGGGGGATGGAACGGAGACGGCGTAACCGTTGAAGATATTTTACAGCGAGAGTTACAACTGGTAATGGAATTCGTGTTATTTCAAGTATATTCTATTTTGTTGAAATTATAGGATGTTGGGTTAGATGATTGGTGCTTGTGAGTTGGTTTGGCGGATTGGGGTATTGGTTGTTCTGGAAGGGGGTCAGCTTGTGCCAAGCTTGAATAGTTACCTTTACAAAAGTGATGAGGAATTGGTTAGTATTCCTCACGTCTAGCGTTTGGGATAGTGTCTTTGAGGTCCATACATGGTAGACGAGGAGGGAGATGAAGCACGAGAGGCGTGGGATTTGGTCTCTTTCTGTTGTGGAATTTAATGAGTATACCTGTGGCATGAATTTAGATTTGGTAGCATACCATATCCGGGTGGTGTTAAGTGAGATGATACTGTCCGTCGATGGCCTGGCTGGGATGTAGTAGTTGGTGCCGGTAGCGAAGAAGACTTCTGGTGACAAGCTTCTCGGGATGGGGGACGACTATTGTCCATAACTACTGACAGGTAACTGTGACAAGCCTTTGAATTATTACTTCCAGATCCAGGAGCTGAACTTGATCGCATATTGATGGACATTGTAGACAGGATGTATGTGGGTGTGGGGTGAAAGGGAAAGCTTCTTATTATGGAAAACTCCGTAGAAGTTATAATTCCTTCTCGAGTGTTTCGGAGTAGTGTTGGCAGGAAAGGATTCTAAAATTGTTCGGACGCCTTCAAGAACGCTTTTGACAACCGAAGCTTCCAAGTGTTCCAAAAATGGGATTGGCTCAAACGAGATCCATAGAACATTAATTATATATGGAATTCGATTTGCAGGAATATTTGAAGATTAAAAGAAGTGGTATATTAGAAAGTAACGAACATGGGATATCAAAAAGCGAAAACAAGAACAAAACCACCAACACCGATGAACGAAAACCTTAGTACTGAAAACCAAATAATTTTCCAAACCATGCTACACTCACTGATAACCAGCTGTAGAAAACTCGGCCTTTCCACCAGTAACATTCGATCGTAACCCCTTCATTGCATTCGAATTCACCACGTCCCGAACACTCGGCGATGAAGGCACAACTCGACCTCCTTGCAGAGAATTAACATTCACTTCTTTATCGTTTCTTCGTTGAGGCTTAGGACCACTAAGAAGCAGTCGGACCTCCATTATCAACGTCGTGACCAACAGAATAACATTCACGGATCCTTATTCAAAATACACATTAAACTTTGCTTTCAGGATATTAGAGGGAAATCACAGAGCTTACCGAAAAACGAGCCAGCTGTCTTCGACCCTTTCGCTTTGAATAATACTAGAGCGATTATCCACATGAACGCGAGTGTGGAGTCGAGGAGGAGTACTGCGAATACGTATTCTGCACGTTCCCGGATTCGAGGGATGATTAGGCATGGAATGTGTGCGCCCGAGTAGAATGCGGATATGACTATTACATAGATTACAAGTTTTTGAGCAACTGTCTCATTATCTATTTTTTGGTGAGTAATATGGAGGGGTTGGTCAACAGACCTACCTTTCATACCAAAGCCCAGAGAGTTTACGAAACAGAAGAATACGATTATGGAGAGAATGCATTGTGTTATGCGAAGGATCAAGAATGTTCTGTTTTGGTTTTGTGGGTCTTGAGTTGATGGCGTAGGCAGGTCTGGTTGAATTTGTTGTTTTTCGTATCCTTCTTTTGAAGAGACATCGACGTGATTGATTGTGACTATGCTTCCATGAGAATCGCGTAAGGTGTGGTTGATAACATGGTGTCCGTCAAAGTGTGTTGATGCACGACGGTCGAATGTTGCTGTTGGAGTCAGGGGCGGTGAGGCGACGGGTGTTCCGCCAGGTGGATGTTCGAGGTTTATGTGGTCTATCGTGGATACGAATATTTCTTCTCGAGGGGTTAGACGGCCTGATGACAGGTCATCGTGTGAAGTCATGTTTTTGGTTGGTAATCAAGGGGCTTGACGGAGCGTTTTTGGATTCAAATGTTGATGTTAACCGGGATTCTCCTTAGGTTTTTTGCAGTATGGTTTGGGGATTGTTTGATGTAAGGAGCTCTTTGTTGTTGTGTTGCAAGCGGTGAAGTTTGCGGTTCGATCTATTTTGATTGGATTGCGGGAGACAATGGATGGAAGTTCTGGCTGACTACTAGAACTCAACTGAATGAAATGGAACAAAGAATAACAGGTTAATATACTTAAATTATCGGATCTCTCTTTTGTGAACCCTGCTTTTTTAATGACCAAAATTAGGGCTTGGGGTCCTTGGCCAGCATGAAGATGACGACATTTCTGCACGCAACCAATCACGGATCCTTAAACCGGAAGAGCAACGTCCACTTATGGCATCATCTTCCAAGTATACCCAAGATCCACTGATGCCAGACCCGAAACAACCAAAAGCAGGTTGGGAACCTCGTTATCAGTCTTATCAACCATGACTAATCAACCTCTGCCAACAACAGGATCAGCCACGACACCACCAACAGCACCACCACCAATCCATCCATTTCCAACAACAGCCCTCCCTTCTTCAGCATACCGCCAACGATCCCTCTCGCCCCCACGCATCAAATCAACACCCAAATTCACATCCTCACCACCAACACAATTCCTCCGATCCCCTGCAATCGACCACGTCCTCGACATCGAGTCCTCCTCTTCCCCGTCAACAAGCGACCTCAAGCGAGTCCAGTCGGACAAAACTCTTGAGAAAACCTTTCTAACCAGAGTTATTACCACACACCCGACCACACCCGGATCTCCCAACATCACACCCCGAAAGTCGTTTGGAGCTGTCCCCAGTCTCCTCCTCAACCGTGCATCCTTCCATTTCGATACCGAGGCCAGCGGTGCAGGCGGTGTAGTGGCTGGAGAGGAGGAACACGATCTGGGACGGTTGATGAGAGGGAAAGGGATCAGTCCATGGGCTGCAGCAGCGGTATTGGGAAGCGGTGCCATCTCTGTCACATCAATTGAAGAAAAAGACTTCGGCCTTGGAATCAATGTCGACAACACAGACAACGACAGTTTCACAAACGGACCCGCTCTCGAATCCGTCCTCCCACCACCACCACCACCACCCCCAAATTACCCACAAATCGATCCCCTGAAAGTGTCACGCGAGGAAACTTTAAAACGCGCGTTCATAATCCACCTCTCGAAATGCTTCTTCAAGTTCGGCGCACCGACGCATCAACTCGAGCCGCATTTGACACAGGTTTCAAAGGCGCTTGATCTGCAGGCGGAGTTTCTGCTGTTACCTGGGATTGTGTTGATTTCTTTTGGGGGTGGGTATGAGTCGAAGGTGCATTTTGTGAAGCAGCATGCAGGTAATTAGGTTTTTGAAGGGGCGTGTGGGGTGGAGTTGGGATACTGATTATGTGCGGTTGGTGTAGGCATGAATATGAGTAAACTCGCGCAAACGAATGCGCTTTGTCAGACAGTTACGAAACGGCTTGTGGATGTGTATAATGCGGTTGAGTTGTTGGAAGCGATTGAGTCGGCAGAGGATTACCCGTGGTGGGTTAATCTTGTCACTTTCCCCATTACGAGTTTCTGTTTCGCACTGTTGATGTTTTATACGACGTGGTTTGAGGCGGGGGTTGCTGGGATACTTGGGTTTATTGCGGGTGCTATTTATGTTTATTTGGGGAGTAGTGTGTTTATCTTTTTGCCAGAGTTTTTGGCGGGGTGAGTATTTAATATTTGGGTGTGACGTTGGCTAATGAATAGAGGATAATAGGCTTTGCACGGCGTTCATAGCGAAAGCAGTACAAAATACGTTCTATGCGAATGGAATCTGCTTCGATCCTTTGAAAGTCACATTGGCTGCGTTGATCATGTTCTTGCCTGGGATGAGTTTAACGATTTCCGTGATTGAGTTGTCAACAAAGAACCTCGTGAGTGGCACGATCCGAATGTTTCAAGCGCTTTTTTGTGCCATGATGCTTGGGTTTGGGATTACAGTTGGCGAGTCACTTGTGTTGTGGCCACTTGCGACGTACACGGCCCCGACATGTGCACCTACGACTCAGTTATGGGCGATTCTGTTCTTTGTACCAATGGCAATGTCTATCAATATTCTGTTTCAAGCGAATAAGCATCAGTTTGGGATAATGTGTTTCACGAGTTTCGTTGGGTATGCGATGTATAACCTTGTGAACCTTGTTCCGTTCTTAAAAGAACAGCCTATTGCTGTAAATACTATTGTTAGCGCTGCTATTGGTATTACTGGAAATATTTGTAAGTGTTCGATGGAGTGTTATTGCTGATAAGATTTCAAGGTTCACTAAAACAGAGTTCTTTTCAGACGCGAGAGTAACTAAAGATGTGGCAGTGGGACCGATTTGGACAGCCATTTGGATCCAGGTGCCTGGATCGCTGAGTGTAAAGAGTACTGTTGGGTTCTTTGTGGCTAGTAAGACAGTCAACAATAGTACAGGATTTGGAGGTGTTACAGATGGAAGCAATTTCATGGTATCAATGCTGACAGTAGCTATTTCACTTGCCTTGGGGCTTTTCTTTGCAAGCATGTTAGTGTGGCCGCGACGAAGGCCGAAGTACGAGTATTTAACAATCTAGATTTCCCATATTAATAAATTTGGTTGCATTTCACGGAACGCAGAGGGAGATGGGGCCCTCGGGGGATACCGGGAGCGTGATCTGCTGTGGCTCCCATTTGACCCTTCACTTTTTTGTCCTTCTTTCTTTTATTGAACAACAATGGCAATGGCATCGAGGGTAGGCCAGGCAGCAGCTCGGACGCTGTTCCAAGCACGTGCTCTTTCCAGTTCTTCTTCGCGGAATGTTGTGCAGCACGGCTTCTCGTCGTTGAGCGACAAGAGCGGCCAAGTCGAGCGCGTCAAGGCCATTCTCGAGAACCGCGGCTTCATTCCAAAGCACCTGATTGGTCAGGAGGTGGACTACTTCTTTGGGTGTGTTTCCTTGTTTTCTTGTTGGTTGTTTCCTAGGCTGTGTTCCTAGGGACCTCCTTGTTTCCTAGGAGAACCCTGTAACTAACCCAGTTAACTCCGCCAGCAAACTCGGCATCTCGGACCTTTACTTCAAAGTCGAGCCAGCCGAAACTGTCGCAAACCACATTCTGTCGCTCTACTCGGCAAAGATTGTCGCTGATGTCAAACACGAAAGCGTTCTTGACATCAACCTCGAAAAGCAAACTGACTCTAACGCTGTCTTTATCCACACAAACATTCCTGGTGTCGGTGCTGTCTCAGGAAAGAACTACGAAAAGATGTGAGTACTTCAGAGCCTTGTTCAAAGAACCGGAAGCATGCCTTCCAAGAACGGTTCGGAAAAAAAAGCCACAAAACTTGACCTCTGAATTTTCATGAGCGAAGTCAACATTATTTCGTGATTGCGGAGCTGTTGGAGGTCGAATCTTTAACGCCTTCACTCTAACAACTTTAAAAAACCAGTATCGACGAAAAGTACTTGGACATTACAACCCCCTTCCGTCTCGAATCCTACCGATCCGAATCCTCTGAAGGAGCTATTAAATCCCACCTCCGTTCCTACTTCCTCAACAAATGTTCCTTCCCACCCACTCCAACTACTCCAACCCCTGACATCCGTGCAATCTCCGACGCTGCCTTCTCAGAAGCCATGACTGACACCACCGAAAAACTCTACACCCGTGTCATCCAACAAGTCCTTGCTCAAACCGGTCCTGTCATTGAAGTTCATGACGTCGCTTCGTCTGGTGAAAAGCGTTTGGTCGTTGGATTCAAGACTGGTACTGCCAGACTGTTTTTGAGTGCTGTTACCGATTTGTACAAGCATTATGGGTTGAGATGTTCAAAGAAGTTTGTTGGTGAGTTTTTAATTTGGAATAGTGGAGTGAGGAACAGTGAAGTGAGGAACGTGAAGTGAGGAACGTGAAGCGAGGAACGAGCGGAACTTTAGGTCGTCAGGCGGAGCCAAAAGATTAGTGAGCGCAGTGAACAAGATGAAAAGATTGCAGGACAGAAAGTGAGGGTGAAGCGAGTGGAACCATCGTTTATCAGGCGAAGCTGGAAGAACCAATAGTGAAGCGAACGAGATTGATAAACGATCAATTGTACACATCAAGACACACTTAGCTAATAAGAAAGATAGAACCATTCTCAAACGGTGTCACTGTGATTTCATTGTACCTCGGTCCATCCCTCAAGAAGGATGCCCGTCCATTCGAATACAGTGTCGGTCAAGTCGCCAAGGAAACCTCTCTCCTCATTTGTCTCCCATCCACTCCTTTCCAAGACCTCTTCAAGTCCGGAAAGCTCTGTGTCCAGGAAGCAATGTACGCCTACACCAACTGGATTTTCGCTCAACACTTTGTCAACCGTCTCGGATCTGAATACACTTCCCTCCAAACCCTCCTCGATGGAAAGAACAACCGTCACGTTGAAGTTTTGAGCAAGATCAAGAAGAGATTGAGAACTGATACTTTCACCCGCGAGCACATCTTGGATATCATCAAGATGTACCCAGAGTTGATTAAGCTTTCATACGCATCTTTTGCTGCTGAGCACCAGGCTGATCGTTCGAATGAGTTGGCTGTTACCAAGGCTCTTTCTGAGAAGGAGCTCTTGGAAGTGATTCGTAAGACTGTTGCTAACTCTCAAGAGGCTATGATTTTCGAGTCTTTTGTTACTTTCAACAAGCACGTTCTCAAGACCAACGTAAGTTTGCATTCTTTTTTCGAGAACTGTACTGATTACGTTGCATGCAGTTCTACCAATCCACCAAGGTTGCCCTTTCCTTCCGCATGAACCCAGCTTTCCTCCCAGACGTTGAGTACCCACAACCACTCTACGGAATGTTCCTTGTTGTCGGTGGTGAATTCCGTGGATTCCACCTCCGTTTCCGTGACATTGCCCGTGGAGGAATCCGTGTCGTCAAGTCCCGCAACCGAGAAGCCTACTCCATCAACCTCCGATCCCTCTTTGACGAAAACTACGGTCTCGCCAACACCCAACAACGCAAGAACAAGGATATCCCCGAAGGCGGTTCCAAGGGTACCATTCTCCTTGACGCTGCCCACCAAGACACTGCCAAGCCGTCCTTTGAGAAATACGTTGATGCGATTTTGGATTTGGTTGTTCCACCTGCTGGAAGCAACATGGTTGACAAGTACGGCAAGCCTGAGATTTTGTTCTTTGGACCTGATGAGAACACTGCTGATTTCATGGACTGGGCGAGTTTGCATGCCAAGAAGCGTGGGGCTGGGTTCTGGAAGGCGTTTACGACTGGAAAGAGTCAGAGTATGGGTGGAATCCCACATGACACGTACGGAATGACGACGAGAAGTGTTCATCAATACGTTTTGGGGATTTTGAGGAAGCTTGGGATCCAGGAGTCTGCTGTTACCAAGATGCAGATGGGTGGACCTGACGGTGACTTGGGATCTAATGAGATTTTGATTTCTGAGGATAAGACTATTGGTATTGTTGATGGATCTGGTGTTGTGTATGATCCTGTTGGATTGGACCGTGGTGAGATTGAGAGACTTGCTAAGGAGCGTAAGATGATTTCGCACTTTAACGTTGCCAAGTTGGGACCAAAGGGATTCCGTGTCTTGTTGGATGATGTTAACGTCAAGTTGCCAGGTTTGTGTTTTTAATTTGGTGCTTGAGGGTAAATATGCTGACGTTTGGTTTTTCAGATGGAACTGTTGTTGACTCTGGACTCAAGTTCCGTAACGAATTCCACTTGAACCCACTCTCTTCTGCTGACTTGTTTGTTCCATGTGGTGGTCGTCCAGAGGCTGTTGACCTTGCCAACGTGCACCAGCTCTTCAACCCAGATGGAACCCCTCGCTTCAAGTACATTGTCGAAGGTGCCAACTTGTTCATTACTCAAGACGCTCGTTTGAAGCTCGAAGCTGCCGGAGTCTTGCTTTACAAGGACGCCTCTGCTAACAAGGGAGGAGTCACTTCTTCTTCCCTCGAAGTCCTTGCTGCCTTGTCTTTCAACGACGCCGAGTTCAAGCAACACATGGCTGTTACCAACGGCGTTGTTCCAGCCTTCTACGCCGAATACGTCAAGTCTGTCCAAAACTTTATCGAAACTGCTGCTACTATGGAATTCGAGTGTCTCTGGCGTGAGTCTCAACGTACTAAGCTCCCCAACTCGATCCTTTCCGACAACCTGTCTGTTGGAATCGTTCGTTTGAACGAGGAGTTACAGAACACCACCTTGTGGGAGAACGAGGCGTTGCGTCGTGTTGTTCTCGCTGAAGCGTTCCCTAAGCTTTTGATTGACAAGTTGGGTTTGGACACCTTGTTGGAACGCGTCCCTGAAAACTATGTCAAGGCCATCTTTGGAAGTTACTTGAGTTCGAGGTTTATTTACAAGTATGGAACTGAGCCTAGCCAGTTTGCCTTCTTTGAGTTCTTGGCGCCTTACTTTGCCAAGATTGAGAAGAAGTGAAGATGATGGGGATTATTGTTTTTTTCTTTTTGTTTGGCGTTTTATTCATTTAAGTTATGTTTGGACTTTACTCGGAATTAAAGTGGTATTACTTTGATTAAAAAATTAGGTTCAGACTGTTGAGAGAAGTGACAATTTACAAATTGAGGAGAGAATATGTGAAACAGTGGAGTCATTCTTTTGTGATCATATTATAGGTTAGATCTTGAATCAGGTGATAACAGACCGAACTGAATCTGATTGCAAGATGTATAATTTTCCACTTTCAGACTCAAATAATCTGCGGCGCTAAGACGAATTAGACTCAAGAAAGGAGAAATTGTCAAGCGTGCATTCAAAATATTAATATAAGGGCCAAGAGATGCAAGTATTGATACACACTCTAGTCCTGGCTTTACTCACTGTGTCAGCGACAGCCACTGTTGGTGCTTCATACAAACGTCTATTACGACGCCAGTTTGAGAACCATACCAGCCATGATGCCAGAGACTGGAATCCGACCCACGGCCCTACCGATCCAAACACATGGCCAGTTCCCGTTTCGTGGCAAGGCGGAGCAGTTCTCCAAAACGTTGAAATCTCACCAATCTACGTGGGCGCTGCAAAGTTCCAGTCTGACTTTGACAAGTTCTACACAAGTATCGCTTCATCGACTTACATAGACGGTCTTGCGCAGTACGATACTCCAGATGGACAAAGGATTCGACGAGGCCGTTTTGTACGCTCTTACACGGTCGATGCGTCTGTTGTTGCCAAGGTTGGGAAAGTGGATCCCGATGCTATTGTTGCATATCTCATGTCCCAAGGTGTTATCGTCAATCAAAATGCGAACAGTTACTTTCCGGTTCACTTTGGGCCGGAGTATGATCAACAGAATTCAAACAATTGTAATGATTATTGCGCATACCATTCTTCTGTTTCTTTCAATGGGATACGATATGCTACTGGTCCGTCCTTCAATTTTGCTTTAAACGGTTTAATTAAATATGATTTAGGCATGATCCCGGATTGTTGCGGTGCCGAGTACGGTATTGATGGGATCAGCCCCGTCGTTTCTCATGAGCTTGTTGAAGCCATCACCGATTCTCTGACCTCTGGTTAGTCCGAGAAATTTCTAAGCGTGCTAAACACCACCACTGTTCAGATAAAAATGGATGGGTGAACGCTCAACAAAATGACGAGATTGCTGATATCTGTGTCGGTCAGTTCGCCCAAATTAAAGGTATGATTTAACGTTTTTATTATTATGATGTTAACAGCCAAATAGGCGGAGATGGCAGAGCCATCACCGTCATGTACTATTGGTCCAATTTCGACAACAGATGCATCGTTGCTGGAGGACCTGGTGTTCCCAGTGAAGATGTTCATCTTGTTGGAATCGGGTCGGATAATCGATTGTACTCCAAGAATTCGCTTTCTTCTCCGTGGATCGGAACATCGTCTGTTGGGCAAGGAATTGATATGATTCAATTACCCGATCTTTCTTTCCTTATCATCAGTCCTGATTTCAATCTCTGGGTATGTTCGTCTCTTTCTGCTTCAGCACAATGTAGCTTTATTCCAAACTCTGGATATGTCAAAAGTATTGACCTTCTCTCTGATAAATCCACTCTTATCGGAGTTGGCCTTGATGGCTGGTTATACACGCGCTCAGGACTCTATGGTTCTTGGAGTCAGATCCAAAATTCTGGAAACGTTGTTGATATTACCGTGTTGTCAAATGGAGTTTTGGTTGGAACGGGACCTGATGGAAAACTGTATACGAGAAACTCGTTGTACGATTACTGGGCTCAAGTTCCAAACTCGTGCTGTGTTGTTAGAACTTCTGTTACTGCTGATGGCATAATTCTCGGTGTTGCAGGAGACGGTGGGGCATACCAAATGCAATATCTTGGTGGTTCATGGACCTTTGTTCAGAATTCATACACTGTTAAATCGGTGACACCAAAAGCCTCATTCCTAGGAGTCGCATGGGATGGTACTCTTTGGGCAAAGGGGTCTTTTACGGCACCATGGACTCAACTTCGTGTTGTCGCAAGAGGAATCGACTTGGTCCAGCTTCCTGACTCTACTTTTGTCGTTGTTGCTGCCGATTTTTCTGTTTGGAGGTGCCCTACTCTAATGGTGTGTGCGCAATACCCAAATTCAGGGTCAATCAAGAGCATCGACTTGCTTCCAGACCAAAGTACTTTGATTGGTGTGGGGCTGGATAACCAACTATATACCCGAGTTGGAATCACGAGTAGTTGGAATTTAATTCCGAACTCAGGATCTGTTGTAGATATAACAGTATTGTCAAGTGGTGATGTGTTGGGGACAGGTACTGACGGATGGCTATATACCAAGCAAAACGAGGGTGAGAATTGGGTTCAAGTTGCAAACTCATGTTGCGTGAAACGCACGGCTCAGATGGCGGATGGTACCATTCTTGGCGTTGCTGGCGACAACGCTGTATACAAGAAGTCGTCCAAGGAAGCGAATTGGTTCCTTGTTCCTAACTCTAAATCAGTTGTGAATGTAGCGGCCTTGCAGTAATCAGTTTAATTAAAGAGTTTGATGATTTGATATCCTATTTTATACATCATGACTGTTTCTCCAAACACTCTCATTGATGGCATCCCGCTTTTAATTGGACCTCACTCCACCATCCATCAGCAAGCGCCAAACACGATACATTATCTTGGTTGAGTGCATATTGATCAATCAATGTGGTGATAAATTTCGGCAGTACAACATCATGCTTGAGATTGAGAATCGACCGCGAAAGCGCAGAAGCATCCTGTTTCCACCTCAATCCCACATTAAAATACGAAAACCGAGGGTCAATCCAAAGCAATTGATTATCGTCGGTTTGAATCAAATTCGCAAGTCGCGAGTCGCGATGCTCAAAGCCTCCTTTATGAAGAGCAAACAAAGCCTGCGCAATTTGATGTAAAAGTTGAAGAGAAAGGATACTCCGACTGATAGGGCTTCCAACAGGAGAAATAAGCATTCCAGCAGCTGTTCCATCTCTGAATCTCTTGAATTGTTGAATAACTGACACAACAACACCAGTTCCATGAGCAGCTTTCAATAAATTACATTCATCATGGAGAGAGTATACATCAACCTCATCGGTTTCGACAACAAGCTTTAGCGCAAATGTTTCGGCTGTTTCAAGTCTACGAACTTTGAATACACGCCCTGTTGCGCCAGCTCCAAGAAAGGCATTCGAGTCTGCAAGTTCGACGTTGAAAATATTGCACGCTTCGAGAACAACGCTTCGCCATGGATCCAAGGACGACAGAATAAAATCGACGAATTTCTGCTTTGAGCCGCCGAATGACCAATTTACTTCTTGAATCGATCGAATGTCGTGGTTTTCACGCGTTCGAATAAGCCAACATCTTCTCCTGTCGAAGAGAACAGCATACGCATGTTCGTTGAGATGCTCAAGATACCGCACAACCTACTTGTTTGTAAGTTGAGTGAAGTGCAAGGTTAATCACTTACTTCACCAAAGTCTGTCTCTTCATTGAAGTTTAGCTTGCTTTGAAGAATTGTGACAGTGTTCCAAAGCTCTTTCGGTGGATGTCCAAAGTGGAATGTAGTCCCGTGAGTTGTACGGGCAAGATTCCGTGCTTCTTGAGAATCATCCTTTGGTTCGTCCTTTCTTTCATACAGTCCTTTAAGTGTGACGATATAGTCAGGCTGAAAATCAGTAACAGTACAGACGCCTGTTTCCTGCAACCAACGATACACTTCGCTGTTTACAAAATCAACGTCAGGATCGAGTGACCAACGATGAGCTCCACTGTTGACAAGATTCACATCAAGACCAAGCGCATTCTGTATAATGTGCGTCATTTTCACATCAAACAGTTGTTTGGTGAGAGTTTCAGGACGTTGAGAGTCAATCAATGAATTCAACTCGTTGGCGTCTTGTTCTGTAAGCATTGGTTCAAGTAAAGGATTGTGCTCGTGTTTGGAAAATAGATTGAGATCTTTGACGATGCGGAATGTTGTTTGTCCAAGTTCTTGTTCAGATTGAGATGGGTTGTGAACCATCAATTTGGCGAATTTCTGGTGCAACGCCGCCAACGCGAGCAGCTGTTTCACGGCATCTGGTGTCAATATCTTAGCTACCACTGGCAAGGTATCGACATTTGTACGTGGAGGAACTAGAACCAGTACAAGGTGATAAAGCTCAGCTGGAAGAGGCTCTGTGAAGAATGACAGCTCCTTCATAGAGTTCATGACCTGGATTTTTGCAGACTATTGAGCAATGGTGGGACAAGATACGATTACCAACCTTCAAAGTGAATCCGTCTGAATCGCTGGAAAGACAGGCCCCAGTGGTAGCGCAGAACATTGAGATATTATCCTTTTCATGTTCTGTGTCTTTGGAAAACAAGTCTTTGTTTGAGCTGATCAGGTCCAGCGATGCATAGACTTCCTCTTTTGTCAATCCCCAAACGCCCTCCTTGAAGACCCTCACAATGGTGAGGTTTGCTGCATCGACACCAGCTAAACGGACTGGGTTCTTTTCGTGAATGGCGTCTTTGAGATGCCCAACAGTGAGTGAATCATCAATGTCAACTTCAAATGGAGTGTGGACACCATCGTCAAAGAACACACAAAAGATTTTAACCATCTTTTAATTCTTTGGTAATGTATACATAAATGGACTTTAGAGTAAAAAGCTTTCAATTCACTCTTCTTAATGGTTGATAGACCGTTGTTTGCCACATTTTATGAGGCTGACTGGAAGAGATCTTCCAAACCATCCCATTAAACTCAAAATCAAATGGTCGCTCTCTCAGATGTCTTTGGGCGTTTCCTATTTCTCCTCGCGTTCGTGGTGCTTGAATCAAAGTCCGACTCTATCGGTCAGGATCGTCAGAAATCCTGGAAACCACTTATCTCAATTCAACCGGAAAGTTCTTGAACACTATTTCAGGCATTGAGGGTATATTCAACTGGGCTACTCTTCAAAGCACTGATTTTAGAGGATATACAATCAAGGAGGCTGTTTTGCAAATCAATGACTGCTTCAATTTGTGTATTGAAACTCAAGGATGCATTGGAGTTGTTTATGCGACAGTCTCAAGCTCGTGTGCCTTAAAATCAGCATTGGCGGTGCCAGTTGTTGGCGACGCTGACAAGTCGACTTTCTTGCTCGCGGCAGTGGCAGTGCTGTCGGGGTGGACTTTCCAGGAAACGACTTATCTTCTATGTTAGCTGACGATGCAGAAGACTGCCGCGCTCAATGCTCAAAGGTTGTTGAATGTATGGCTGGAATCTTTACGTCGCAAACAAAAACCTGCGTTCTAAAGCGCGATTTGGGTGTGGCAGAAATATCCAATGACGCAACTGTCTTGGCACCGGCTATTTTGGTGGGACAAGACGAATTCATGCAGCTCATTGGAATTGCACCTGATGGAAACTTGGTTTCAAAAACTGCGCTTGTGGGTCCGTGGACTCCAATTCAGACCAGTATTCGCGGTTTAGACATGATTCAATTGCCAGACCTGGCGTTTCTTGTCGTTGCTGGCGATAATGCGCTTTGGGCTTGCCCATCACTCATTTCTGGTTGCACGCAAGTGCCAAACTCAGGGGCGGTCAAGAGCATCGATTTGATGGCTGATAAATCAACGATAATCGGTGTTGGATGGATAATTTGTTGTACACTAGAAATGGGCTATATGGTTATGGACTCTTGTTCCCAATTCAGGATTCGTCTTTGACATTACGGTACTATCGAACGGCGAGCTCTTAGGAGTTGGAATAGATTATAGGCTTTACAAAAAGAGGTCTTTGAGTGAAGGATGGGTTCTTATTCCTCGTTCTTGCTGTGTTTCTCGAACTGCTCTACTTCCAGATGGAACTATTGCAGGTGTTTCAACTGATGGCAACCTGTATCAAAGAAAATTCATTGACTCAAATTGGGTGTCGATTCCAAATTCTGCTGGCGTTGTTTCTGTGTTGGCACAAGCAAAGTTTGTTGGAGTTGGAATGGATGGTGGCTTGTATTCCAAAGGTTCCCTTTCTTCGCCTTGGCTCTGATTCCAACAGGTGCACGCGGCTTGGATTTGAATCAATTGCCGGATTTGTCGTTCTTGGTTGTGGGAACTGATAAACGTTGTGGATTTGTGAATATTTTCGGTTGGTTGTTCTCAAGTACCTAACTCTGGCCAAGTTAAAAGTATTGCCTTATGAGCAATCAGGAGACATGGGTTGCAGTTGGAATGGATAATCAATTGTGGACTCGTGCCGGGTATTCGGGACTTGGACTTTGGTTCCAAAGTCGGGAACTATTGTAGACGTTTCCGTTCACTCTAATGGTGTTCTAGTCGGGACTGCTCCTGATGGATTCTTGTATACCAAAAAATCTAGAGGATAATTGGATGCTTTATCCAAACTCTTGCTGTGTGTTTGGTACAGCTATTTTGTCCGAAACGTCCATCATTGGCGTCGGTTATGATAATGCTATGTACAAAAAGAGTTTGCAGGGAAGCTGGGGCTTTTGCTTAACTCAAAAGCTGTAAAATCGGTCACGGTTTTGCGTTAATGGTCCTACAAACATAACATCATTAAATATAGTTCTTCTTGAAATATATGCCCGAAATATATAGATAAATTACAGTTTTATTTCTCATCTTTAGTTCGCCTCCTCTCCACTCCTCTCCTCCACACCAACGCCCCCGAAAACGCAACACTCACACACTGAAAGCTAAAAAACGCAACAAATGCAGTCCGATAACAAGCGTCCCCAAAACACTCCACGCCCTCCCCATTCACACTCGCATTATCGAAAAGCTTCCCGTATAGGATCTGCGACCCAAAGATCCCGACTGGAATCAGGAACATTACAAAGCCTGACGCTGTTCCGTAATACTTAAGACCAAAGAAGCCGTGAGAGTGGAGGATACAGGACCCAGATTCCTCCAAATGTGTATCCCACGATCGCAGAGCAGAATGAAAGAACTGTGGAGGATGGAAGTGGGAGGAACGCTAAGAGCGCGAAAGGGAGGAGGACGAGGGATTGGTTTAGGAAGTGGAAGAGGGATCGATCTGTTCTTGGGAACCGTTGGATCATGTAATCTGATGCGGGACCGACTGTGATTCGACCAATTACTTGGGAGATTGAGAGGATTGTGAGTTGTTGGGTTGTTGCTGAGGCGCCATCGGATGGTGGGACTATTGACTTTGTTAGACTATTGACGTTGTTGAAGTATACGACTCCTTGTTGCCAGATGTAACTGTTAGATGTGTCGAATTAGTGGGATATGTTGGAAACATAGATGGTGGGTACCTGACAGCGAGAAGCCAAAAAACAGTTGATAGCAGAATTTCTTTCGGAGTAGCATCTTTTACATGTGATTCAATGATTTCTTGCTCTTGAATAGGTTTCGGGCTTGCTTCAGATGCAATCGGGTTGGAATCTCGAAGTTCTATTCCCATGTCCATACTTTCTCTTGTCTTCTGAATTCGTTCACGGATTCGTCGCCCATACTAAACGGACTAGGACTCTTGAAAGAAACGCCTTGTCCTGGGAGAATCACAGATTTCGATGGATTTGGATGGTGGTATTGTATTGAGTCGTTGCCATCTTGAAGTGCACTCTTTTCTCGCGCAAGACTGTCTGTGTTGTTGACTGCATATGAAGAAAGAATGCTCTCGCGCGCAGATGTTGGGCTTTGAATACTCAATCGGAAATCGCTGAGATCTACAGCTCGGAATCCACTCACAGAATCAATGGCTGGTGGTCGTTGATAGTCGAGAGAATCTGCAAGAGTGTTTCTTGAAAGTGTTGCTTGGTATCCTGATGGCTTTGGTTCTGTGAGGAGGGCTTCGACGGGTGGTTGTGGTTGTTCGAATTCCCAGAGCGAAGTTGATGCTTGAGAGGCAGATGAGGAGGCAACTGTTCCTGCCTTTGTTGCGTATAATGATTGTGCGGCGTTTGAGTCCGATCGAGTTCTAGGTTCTGATGGCGGATTATCTGGAGGCTGCGTAACTGTTTCTTCCACTTTGACAGGTGTTGCTGTTGAGGGGACGCGAGTGATGACAAATGCCGACAGAAGATTGATTCCGAACGTTGTCAGTGTAAGAAACAGAAGGAATCCAGTGGTATTATCCGCGTAGAATTGGTTGTGAATCTGAGAATAGATAGTGATTGAGAGTGCATAAAACGTGCCCAAGATTCCTGATACGAGACCAGAGTATTTTGGAGAAAAGTTTGTAAGGTTTACGCCATAGCAGACAATAAAGCTGTTTTGGGAGTGATTGGTGAGTTTGAAATTGGGGTGCTGCGGGGATTCAAACCAACCATGCACACGATCCAAGACCCGCAATAAAGTAGTACACAGACACAGCGCCAATGCTCACAAGCGGCCCAGAGAGTGATCCAAGATAGGCTAAATAGATCGCAAGAAACCCAATTCCAAAACAAAGTGAAGCAAGGCCTGTCCCCCAAATCAGATTTAAACCAACCAAAACCAAAGGCAACTCACTCGCCGTTGCAACAATTCCAAACCGATCCCACACCGGCCCAACGAGAATGTATCCAATAAACAGCGACGATGTTCCAACAGACGACATTGTGTTGATGTCCTGCGACGAGAACCCAAACTTGGTCCTGGTCACATTCACGGTTAGTTTCGTGCTTGTCTTGAGTACTTGCACTTACTGGAGTTCGCCCGAGAAGGAGGCAAATGCGTAGGGACAGCCAGCCGTGATTAGGGCAAGACACGACATGCCCAGCGTGATCCATCTACATATCATTCAGCGAACTACTAACAGAATGGATGCTTTTACATTGTGGCAGAGCCGGCTGATGGTACCGAGGTCGTTGTCATTGATACGAGGCCTCCCCAGGATCTTTTTATGTTTACTAAAAATAAGAACGGAATATTGTTTCCGATCCGTACCCATTAGCCTCATTAGATTGCACTTTATTAGATGTCTTCTCAATAGATGCTCCTATCGAAAGCCAACCGTAAATCTGTTCATCACAAAAGTTATCGACAATTGTTGCGCATAACCAGACTACCAAGAACTAATAACGATGGCCTCACGATTTAGCCGCAAGAGTACAGCCCCTACGGAGGCCCTAACTCCGCCTCCAACTCTCAAGTTTGTTCCTTCTTCCAATTCCGAGTCTCAATACTTGCAAGCTACGATTGGCCGCGTTTTAGTTGCTGGGATCACCCAAGTACTTGCAAGTCGATGTGATGACCCTGTTGATGCTTTAGGACGGTGAGTTAGATTTGATATTTGTTCGGTTGGGAAATGTTTATTGACGTTATCAAGATTCCTTCTCAAACACGATGAAAACAAACACGTCTTTGATGCCGAAGAGAAGGCGCGTTTGGACGCAAAGCTGCTTTAAACGCTCTCCCAACTCAAGCACAACTAGATGAAATGAGACAAAAGTGAGTTACCCATCACATCGCACTTTGAGGGATTTACAAACTGATTCCCACCCTTTTCCCTCTTCCCCCCATCGATTTCTTCCTTACTCAAAGATTCAAGCAAGAAGCAGTCACCTGGAGTCTCGATAACACCGACACAGACAAACTATTCCGTCCCCCAACTCCCAAGAAAAAAGAAACTCCTCTTCAAAGCCCACTGAACAGCTTGTCCCAGAACAAGACGAAAAAGTCGAACTGAATGCCGTGGATCAAGCGCTTGTGTTGCCTGAAGAAGGCGAGACGGGCATCTCTGCGATTGATAATGCGATTCATGGGAGTCAGAGTTTGAGGCCTGAATTGGTTTCTGAAGGTAATGGCGGTAGTGGGGTGAGTGCCGGGGATGGTGGGGCTACGATTGCGGATTTGGAGCAGGATGCTATTTTGCCTGGAGCTGCGCATGTTGGCGAAGATGATTTGGAGGTTTTGGATGGTGGGAAGGTGGAGGGGAAAGTCGAAGATGACGAGGCGGAGGAGGCGGATGCGGACGATGGAGACGCTGATGACGAGTAGATTCCTTGAAATTAATACTTAATAGATATTTTATATGTATGGAATCTCTGAATTTTTCTTTTGGGTTGGAAATCTCTTGTCAACGGAAATCTTTGTTGCGACCTCTCAACTGAGCTCTCTTGTTTTTTTCTCCCCTTGAAACCTTGAGTCCATATGTCTGAACAATCCGAGGAATCAGTGCCGGACCCCATCGTCGCCAACTACCGCCTCGACAAGACGATCGGGCAAGGCACTTACGGGAAAGTCAAACTTGGAATCCATTTGACGACTTTTGAACGCGTATGTTTTTTATATTCCCTCCATTGTCTCCCCTTTTTGCAACATGGAAATTCAACATGACTGTGCAGGTTGCTATTAAGGTTATCGAGAAAGCGCAAATCAAATCGTCAAAACAAGTTGCACGACTTCAACGCCGAGATTCGGTTCCTGAAACTCTTGCATCACCCGCATATTGTGAAAGTCTATGATGTGATTGAAACGGACTTGTTTATTTATATCGTTATGGAGTATGCGGTTGGGGGAGAGCTGTTTGATTATATTGTTGCGAACAAGCGAGTGAAGGAGCGGGAGGCAAGGAGTTTCTTTCGGATGGTATTGAGTGCTATTGAATATTGTCATCGGAATGGAGTTATTCATCGGGATTTGAAGCCTGGTGGAGTGTGCTATCGTCTGACGTCGTTTTGAATTGGCTGACTCAATGGGCCCAGAGAATCTGCTTTTGGGACGAACAAAAAGTCATCAAGATTATTGATTTTGGGTTTGGGAATAATTATCGGAGCGATGGGGGCCAGCTGGATACGTTTGTGGGTGGGTTGTTTTTGTTGAGGTTGCAAGGTATTGATGCAGCATTAGGTCACCTTTCTATGCTGCTCCTGAAATGATCCTCGGTAAAAAAATATACGGGACCGGAAGTCGATGTTTGGAGTCTTGGTGTCATCTTGTTTGCGCTGTTATGTGGCCACTTGCCATTCGATGTAAAACACATGCTTCAGTTCTCCCCTTTTGTGTTTGCTGATGGCTCTAACAGGACGATAATATGAAAGAGCTTTATAAAAAGATTGCGAGTGGAAACTATCGATGTCCCGACTACGTCCCCCAAAGTAATTGCTTTTGAATCACCACACCAAAACACTAACGAAAATATATAGATGCGAAGCACTTGATAAACCGACTGATTCAAGTCGATCCAAAGAAACGAGCAACACTCGCAGAGGCGCTTGCACATCCTTGGGTCAATGAAGGTTACGATGCCATCCCACCAAGCTACATGCCCACATCCCGACCCGTCATCCGCGACGTTCGTCAACTCAATGAAGACATCTTGGGGGTTGGCTGCTTTTGGATATACACGGGAAGCTGTTGAATATGCCTTCGCGGATGTGAAAGCGCAGGAAGAAGGTCGGGTATGCGCGGTTCGAGCTACATACTTTCTGTTGGTTGAAATGCTTGCGAGGGAGGAAGCCAAAGTCCGGGCTGCGAGGCGGAGCTTGAGGGGGAGTGTTGCGACTGTTAGGATGGAGAGTTGGGAGAGTCTTGGAGGGAGGAGAAGAGTGGAGGGGGTGAGAGGAAGGGGAAGGTGCGGGATAGTATTTCGGCGCCGACGAAGGGGAAGTGGTGGGCGAGTGGCGGGGATGAGGATGAGAAGGTGGGTGCGACACAAAGGAGTTCGGTTGCGACTTGTAATCCGAAGGAAGAGAAGAAGAAGACGTTCCGTGGTATGCACCGAAGGGGTCAGTTGCGATTGGGAAGCAAATTCCAACTGGTCCGTTGGCTGTCTCGGCTGCTGTGACGAGGTCGCCGATAAGTCAAATACCAAAACCTGTAAGACGGCCTGGAAGCGCGAGGAGCTCTGGGTCGGCCTCTACCGTTTCTTACAGTCCAAGGAGTGCCGGTTCTTCTGTAATCTCACCGCCGACATCACCGCCACTTAATC
>MCGO01000367.1:0-25367 GCA_002104985.1 Rhizoclosmatium globosum | reverse complement strand
GCGCAGGCGAGCAAGTCGTGAATCTTTTGAACTGGAAAGAGAGCAAGATCGATGACCACCCACTGGTGAACCATGCCGCAGGAAAGGATGAATGTTGAATCGCTACCGGCCGGAAAGGCTCTACAGTGTGTTACAAGCTTTAGGAATGATCCACTGGTTCCGAAGTTGGTTACGTTGGTGCAAGCAGGTGTGCATTGACAAGAACTGCAAGATGTTCAAGTGTAAGGTGTGCGTGTGTGGGCCGTAAGTTCATTTTAGTGTTGTTAAAGGTTTGTCATATTGTTGTATCACTATTCTTATCATTCACAGGTTATCGTTATGTTGTTTCATTGTTTACGTTTTTATTTAGATGCAGGTTAGCGCTACAAGAACCAAGACCGAATCTGGAGTTTTCCACCGTCAGGAAAGAGGACAACCAGGAAGCATGGGAAAGGAGCGGATTCGAATCGATTTTGGCCAAGTCAAGACACACCACAAACCACTCCCTTGCTCTGTTTCTTCGCAAAGTCGCTCTTTTTGCCGGGATACAAGAGAGACGTCCAAGATACTCGCAATGGCAACGTCCGGGCCATACAGGAAATTGATTTCCTCTATGAAATTGGGGTTGCGAGCGAACGGTTTGGTTCAAACAGAACGCTGCTGGACATGGACTCTCAAATCATGGTGCCAGCACTAAAAGGGAAAAAAAGACCCCGTCGTGACATTGGGGCCTCACCTATAATGGGTAAAATAGTCGTGGACCTTAACTAGATGTTTAATGGTTATATGAATATATAGTGGTTCAACATTTGCCACGGCACACTACAATGTGCATAGCCCCACAATAGGCTCAGCTTACATGCTGCAAATAATGGTCATTGTACAACGTATATAATAAATACATTCGCTTTTATTTTGAGAAGATAGACCCAGGTTTATCAAATTGAATTGATTGAGATGAGAAACACAAACTAGAGGTGGAAACACCATATCAACACACCACAGCGTATACAGCGTAGAGAACGTGTAAGGATATTTAAAATTAACCAATGAACAAGGGATGGTGTCACACTGTCATAGGATGGGTTGGTAAAGATTGGCATCAGTTGAGTGATAAACCGACAGATGCAGGGTAATGATGGCATGAAATCAAAATACACAAATAGAGTCGTTTTAACGCTATGGAAGTGTTGATGTCGCTATTGTAGGCGATAAGAGATGTGGTAGTCTCACAAGTTGAGGGCATCTGAGAGAGCCACTCACAAGAAAGAAAAAGGGAGATGTATCTTCCCTCTGAATGATTTCGGATATTTCCGAAAAATTCGAGCCTCCCAAATCACAGTTGCCACTTTAGCCACCATATGCAATATTGCCTCTACTTCCATAACCAGTTCCTACCACTGGACTCACCTGAAGACCTTGACTCGCAGTTAGAGATCTTCTACGCTCTCCTAATGATTATAATTGTTGTTGGAACCCCAGTTGCCCCTCAAAAGCTGTGATCAACCTCATCACACTTGGAAACTGCCGTAACTGTAAGTTTGCTAAGTTCTGCTCGCAAGATGCCAATTGGATTCGTGGAATTCATACTCTCACCGCGAGTTTGTTGGCTCATTGGAGTGATCAAACAGAATCCTGAATTGGAGATGGCACTTAAGGAAGTCTACTCTAAAGGCTCTATTCAAGAGTTTAAGTTACGTTGCTTATTCAAAGTTTGATTTACGAATTCAATAAACATAGTTTGTGGTATCACTTTCATATTGATGACCAATTTTGACACACTCAAACCAGGCTTGGGATTTTTTCGTTCCAACATCCCGAGATCTGTCCCCATGTGTCACAAAGGGATGAAAACATTTGAAGGTTAAATCAACGAAAAAATACTCTCGTAAAAACAAGGACAATGACTGCATACTCCAAGTTTGATATAGCCAGAAAAAGCTTCTTGGCAGGAGACTACTGCTACCGCTGCATCTTGCGGCTCACAGGTCGGCCAATTGCAATACACAAGAAGCCTTGGTACACCAATCTGTTAACGAGCAAGGCATATCACGATGCACCTATTGCTTTGGGTTATTCACTCGTGATTATGAAGTTGTACGTTGCCACCCGCTTTGTAACTCCTTTTCTGCCATCCCAACGACTCCCACTGTAAGGCAAGGGCACTCAAGTCCCACGTCTCCATCTGCGAGACCAGGAGCAGTCGTACTTCGGACTGTGAACTTGACCTTTGAGCAAGGGTCCGCAGATCAAGAATGGATGTTTATTGAGTTCTTGATAACGATTCTTTGTTCCTAAGGAACTAGCTACTCACCAACCAGCCAAGTTACGCGATCGACAGCCATTCTCCATTGCCGAGACTCAATCATTGGCGTAGTAAGACAGTTACTCTACAGGAGCTACCATCTCCTTGCTGTCGTGTAACCAAGCCACGGCTTTTCCCACCCACAGGCGTGCCCCAGTTCTTCGGGTCTTCGAGTTCTTCGGTTCAAACCCCCCGCCAATACACTTTGGGAATTGATACTCTCAGAGTTGAAGTTCCAAATGCGCGCAGGTCTAAGAGAAGAATCAACTACAATGAATCTGTCTCTAATGGTGCTAACACAAACATGGACAACATCGCAACAATTGAGACTTCTGTACCCCGTTTCACCCCAAAATAGCAGTTACACAAGACTACGTAATTCATTTACCAAATATACATTACCCCGTAGTAGAAATAAAAGAAGTACCAAATATGTATTTCTAGATTTAGACAGAGTTAGAACAGCATCAACCTTTCCTCACCAAATAGACACTTGCGCAATCACACCGCTATGGACGCTGCCAAAAGAGTCGGAAAATTACGAAATCCACCCCCAATTGTAAATACAAAGCTGGGTTGTCCAATTGAAAAGTTACAAAAAGTATCATTCAAATGAACAACAACCAAAGAACCCAAGCTCAAGGTAGCACCAGCGTACCAACACCACTCGACCTGAGAGCAACCGCTCTTGGCCTGAGAGACGTTGGTTGGACAACCAATCCAGTTCTGGTTTACAAGTGGTCAAGGCAACAACCAACGACCAACTCCACAGGAAACAATCCTGTTTCAACCAGAGGAGGTCGCTACTCGTCCTTTAACAAGATGAGGATAGAGATTCAAGTGAGGAGTATACTGACTCACCTGAATTGATCGCGAAGGCGCACGCCGACTTCAACAAGAAACAGCGACTCCGAAGGAACCCTCCTACGTAACAAGTTCCCTACCAGAGGACGTGGTAGTCTTCGTGGCCGTTACTATGGCGCCTTTAACACAGTACGTGGATATTCCCTTACTTGTATTTGGATTCTTGTACACTCTTATTGAGTTGAGATCCAAATTAGCCCTACCATAGGCTATATTACTACTCAATTGGTAGATGGTTTACTAACATACGTAACACCAACAGAAATGATAGCCTCCTCGCCGGTATTAACGCGAACTTGCAAGCAAGAAGTGATGAAGCAACTCTCAGATTTGAAGGCTTGGGATTCACGAGTATTAAAGCCCATCCAAAGAAGTTACGAGACTGGTTGCCGAAGAGAAAGGGCCGAGCGAGAGCAGGCCATTCAAGGTAGAACGAACGTATTAACCAGGAACGTAGAGATACGTGAGAATCATGTTAAACCAATGCACAAGTGATAAAGAGTAAGCACGCATATTGTGGTAATAAAATGGCTGATTAAAACAGAACGCCTCCAAATGGTCGACGAGATTAAAAACAACAACCGTCTCGCATCTACACTGCGGATGACCAAATCAAGCGCAGTATGCTTGTATGCTAACTTTGATCTCAATTCTATCCAGTGGATGAACAGGATGGTTCACTGCACTGGAAAATGCGTTCAAGCTTTACAGCGCTAGAAGGAAGGAGTTAAATTTATCAAATGGAAACCAAGGGAACAGCCAACTCTTTCCACGCTCAGTGATGCTACCCTTGTCACTGACGATAGCAACGAGGAGTTGTTCGGTGATCAAACCAATCTTCACCTTTGCCACTGGTTCCCGAACGTCAGATTCTTCAATGGGTGCTAGCCTCGTTTGTTAACACAATGCTTACGGATAATTCAACTTTGACCAAGAATTTGAGTCCCTTATCACATGCAAGAGGCATTGGAATAAGAACGACTTGGGAGCCATACATTGCTTTACCTACATTTGATTATCAATCAGTCCTTATCAAAATAAAAGAAGTAGTAGTAATCCTGTTACTATGTTTATTCTTAGAAGCCTAATCGCAAAAATAGAAAGGAAACACTTTCATAAAACTACATATTTTCTTTCCAGAAAACAGCAGTAGTTCTAGCAGTACTAGTCACACTGTAGACGCCACTCCAAATGTCCAAGAGGATCACTCGAGCTCAAAGCAGCAATTCAAGTAACACTATCCAACGTCATTGTTGCTATAGCAGCCACCTTGATAGCAAGTAGTATAACCATACTAATAATAAAACAACAAACTACAGTCTTGCCGTTGCACCATCAATGTATGACAAGACCATCACTGTCTTCAACAACAAGTTTACGTTGCCAAATGAGGAACCACTCACACCCCAAGTCATGCTGTCTAGCAGACGCGTTGAGACTAGCTTACCAAGATCAATTCAGACCTTTCTTGGAGACTACGACAGGAACCATCAGCCCATGTTGTACTTGAAGAGGCACTGAGACTCTCATTGTTATTGTAGATGGACAGGTCCTGAGCGTACAAGGATTCTCCACCTTTGAAGAGCCTATACATTTGCAAGAGAAAGAGCACATGACACCATTTGGAACAACAGTTCAGACACGTTTGATCAGAGAGCGACTCCTTGGGAACGTCTCATCGGTCCTTCCCAGACAAGCCCACTGCAACAGCAACCCCATCACTTGCAAGTGGAAGCGGCACCGTCTGCAGACTCTGATGACGAAGAGAATACGGTACCAGTGATTACTCCTCTACCATACTCCGTGATAAGGGAGTCAAGTTTGCACCAACGCTCACACCAACACATCAAGTGCGGTGAATGCATCCTCTCGACAGGGTGTTTCACAAGCTACAACAAACGCACCTGTTCCAGCTGCAACAGTACCTGGCGCTAGTCAAACAGTGAATGTGCCAGTTATCACACCTACGAACACCAGTGTTCCTCCAACTACACAGTTCTCTTCACAAACTGTTAGCTCAGGAATGTCTCAAAAGACTCTTACAACTGTACCACAAGTTATCCCAGCACCGTTACCAGCTGCTTACCAAGTTGTTGGAACAGCCAGACCATTGAATGAAAAAGATGTCATTGCCTCCATCACAACTGACTTACCATATCTGGAGAGTAAGAGTGCTGCTAGATGGTGGAATGAAGTTGCGGAAGCTCGCGATACTACTGTTGGGAATGGGCTTCCATTTATCTCAGATGTTGCATTCCTTAATGCACTAGGACGCGGAAACATCAATGGAGATCAGTCCGCAACAATTTAAAAGGATCTTCAGAGAGCAACGTCATGGGATGATGCTCATGCAAGACTTACCTATTGGTTCCTTGACAACAAGAAGCTCCGCGAAATGGGTGCTGATATTGATGACTTCAAGTGGGCATCACAGACCCAGACCTGGAAGCTGTCAACATTATTAGTATGAACAAGGCTCTTCCACAGGAGCACAGACGTACGTTGTTGGAGCTCAAGCGGGGTTACTTGAAGAATGCACCTAGCTCAGGCCAAGGATGATTTGTACGATGGAACAGAAGTCAAGGTTCCTAATCGTCAGACTATAACTAACTTTGAGGATGCAATTGTTTCTCTGGAAGACATTGCAAAAGCGCTCAAAACCTCAAAACGTCACACCACAGAAATAGGGTCAGGATATTGAAGCAATCCTTGACCAGTTCATTGCCAAACAAAAGCAAGAACAAGTTCGTGAACAAAGTGAGAACCGCAATCGTGATGTGCAGTATGATGCACAGCGTGACAACCGCAGAAGTGAAAGCAAGGACCGCCGCCTTACTACAAGTCTCTCTTCTGGTGAAAACCTTGAAGATCTGTACACTTTGCTGCAGCAGCATGGGGTTGAACGCAAACAGCTTCTTTGCTACAAGTGCGGAAAAACGGGTCACTTTGCCAGAGAATGTCCCTGGGCAAATGACATTGACCGCTTCTTCAAGAACGAAAAGTTGTTCAAGGAGTGGCTTAGCATCACCCAAAAGAAGGAGTTGAGTGAATTATCATCCCTTACAACAGATGATGTTACCAGTCTAACCACAATATTCAATACACAGATAAGGAACCCTGCTCAGAAAAATTGTAAGGGCTTTCTCTAAAGATCTCTTGATCAACTTATCAATCATAATAACCGCCTCATGGATATCACATCAAAAAATTACTACACCAAAACTGGACTCAGAAAACCATAGAAAAACTTCCAAAAAAAGAAGTCCTTGAAGATAAAATCAGTGAAATAAAAGGGATTTAAAACCAGTTGTCATTAATGTCAATATTACAAGTCATACAGATAAAACTGCTGAAAGTCTGAAACAAAAACATATCCGAAGATTCTGGGTGGGTAGACGAACCCAAGAAGCTCAGAACAGCATGAAGCAACCTCATACAAGGAAACCCCGGAGGCGTCTAACTGTTCTGGACAGAGTTTCAAAGTTAGAATATAACCCTGAGGTACAGTCTGTCCACAAAAACAGAGTAGTGCAAATACCAACCTCAGATATACCAAAAACTATGAGAAGTCAATCGACAGCTAAGACTTCTATTCTCAAACAAACAGAGCGTGTCTACACTGTTGCACGCATATCAGGATGGATCCATGGTGTGTACATCAACCGCTTGATGCAGGACACAGGGAGTAATCATTCAGTAGTCACTATGACATTTTTGAACCAACTTAGTAATCCACCAAAGATAATTAAGCTGGACAGACCTGCGTTCAACAGGGAATAGCAGGAAAGCAGAGAATCATTGGTTTTTGCTATATGAGATTATTACCAGGACAATATACCCCCCACAGCCTTGGTTATATGGCACGCTTTACAGTTGTCCAGGATATGCCTGAAGACATTATCATTGGAACCCCAGAGATGAAGGCCTTGAAAGCAGTTATCTCCTTTGAAGATGACATGTTCTACTGGAAATCTCCAAGTAGACCAAATGTTACAATGAAGACACCCCTGCACTCTTACATTGATTATGCTGAGTCTCTAACTGACAGAGAACCAGAGAAGAATACACCACAGGCCATACCACTGAACCTGTGTGAAACAATAATCCTTCAACCAAACCACACACATATGGTCAAAGTTGTTATGCAAACACCTATACCTCATGATTTAGTCACCTGTACAGCACATGCATCTGTTGGTTTGGGGGAGAAATCAATCCACGTTGCTACAACTATATATCAGATGAAGGACTTGATGCAAGGATCAGTCCCAATTGAAGTAACGTACATAGGTAAAAAACCACTTACGTTAAGACATGGAATAACAATAGCAAATATTGTTGAACCAAATGCAGGGACATTACCTGTTCTAGAAGTACCAAGCAGAATTGCAGAAGACGATAAATTAGCACAAGACTTCCTGATGTTAGTAAATGCCCATAATCCGGCTGATTTAGAATCTTTCTATGATAAGCTCTGTTCAACACATAGAGCAACAGAACAGCAACCGTCGCAAACCCTGACTGTAGAAGAAAATGATGCAATAATGGGCGTCACACCTAGACCTGGTTATAGTGATTCAGACGACACAGAAGATGAAGAATTCTTTGATTTTGTTGATGAGGAAACTTATGAGCTATATCAAGATGCTGACGGGAGCATCTCCTTAAAATCACTGACAGTAGAAGATATTCTGAATACACCAGATGATGATGAAATTTTTGATTTATACTATGACGCACAGTCTAACAATTTAGAAGTCCAGGGGCAATGGATACCTTTGCGCAAGGGTAAGAAGTATAGAAAACCTCGCGTCAAAAGAGATCGTGCACTGAATCCTAAAAATGCAACTTTTTCCAATGAATTTTACAGAAAATTCTCAAACAATCTAGAATCAGACAGCATACCCAATTATGGTTGGGAAAAAGATACATCAAAGGAGGACAAAATGGATTACTTTCCCCCAGAAAAGAATATCACGATTGAGGATATCTGGAATCAAATTCCAAAGGAACACATTGTACAGCTACATGGTGCTGATGCTTTAAAGAAGCTAAGAGCAATCATTGAGAAGTGGGCAGATATCTTCAGACCAGGGGTTATCACAGGCAACCAGTTTGCACCCCCACACACTATCCCACTCAAAGAAGGTGCAAAACCACCTCATACAAACCCTTACCCAGAAGGTATGGCTCGTGCTGAGATTATAAGATCCCACATCAAGGAAATGCTAGAGAATAATGTTATCCGTAGATCCCGATCACAATACGCAGCACCTGTAGTTTTGGCTAAAAAGTCAGATGGGAGCTGGAGATTTTGTGTTGATTATAGAAAGCTTAATGCAATCTCTATTATTGACAAATACCCTATCCCAAACATTGCACTTATCTTTGAAAAGTTAGCTGGTCACGCCTACTTCAGTTCTGTTGATCTCCTCAGTGGGTTTTGGCAAGTCCCTATTGCAGAAGAAGACAGACACAAAACAGCCTTTGTAAGTTCAGCGGGCCTTTATGAATGGAATTGTATGCCATTTGGCTTAGTCAATTCACCAAGTACATTCCAGAGAATGATTGATTTGGTGTTAGCAGGACTTAAATGGGTCCATTGCCTTGTATATATTGATGACGTTGTAATCTACAGTGAGGATCTAGATTCACATTTTGAGTATCTGGATATGGTCTTTGGACGTTTCTATGAATTCAACCTAAAGGTAAAACCAAAGAAGTGTAACCTTCTTTTCACATCACTACCATTTCTTGGACATGTTGTGTCAAAGGACGGCTTGAAGAAGGACCCTAAAAAGATGGCTGCACTTGAGAACTGGCCCAGACCCAAAAACGTTAAAGAATTACAACGCTTTATTGGATTTACTTCCTACTTCAGAAGGTTTTTGAGAAACTTCTCAGAAACTGCAAAACCTCTTTATGAACTCCTGCGAGCAGATCACCCATACATCTGGTCAGAAGAACGTGAAAAGGCATTTCAGATCTTGCGTAAACAACTGCAGGATGACAAACTATTGGTAGAACCAACACAGGACTCTCACCTTCTCATTGAATGTGATGCTTCAGGAACATCAATTGGTGCAGCACTTTATGTGTATAACCCCCAAAATGTGAAAGAACGACAACCTGTTGCTTTCATCTCAAGAACATTAACTTCAGTTGAACAACGCTACAGTAACACTGACCGTGAAGGTCTGGCAGTTGTATGGAGCGTAGATACTTTTGCAGGATACCTAATAAATAGACCTGTTCGTATTGAAACAGATCATATTGCACTATTACCATTATTCAAAAATGGAGAACTAACAGGTAGATTTGCTAGATGGTGTTATGCCCTTCAAGAGTATGACATCACACTGGTCCATGTTGCAGGATCATCACAAATTGTTGCAGACTCTCTTTCCAGAATAAATTTCCACCAGGACAACATTGAAAAGGAGGAAACAACGAGTGTCCATATAGGCACTCATTTTAAAACAGGGGAAAATGGTCATTCTGACCAAGGTGTTGGAACTGAAACCATTTACTCAAACCTGAAAACTTATATTGCTGCCTTTGAAGACAGAAAAGTGAGAGATGGTGCAATTATTGAGAAGCTTATCAAAAAAATTGGCAAACATATCATAAAATGGAATTCAGGGAATAAAGTTAACCCTATCCCTTCTGTCAAACAATTGGCCAAGGAGAAGCCTCAAAAAAGACAAATAATTGAAGGCCAGGAAACACTCCAAGATTATAGCCCCACTCTAAACATCACAAGTTGGAACGTAAATGGTCTGAGAGGTCTTCTCAGTAAATATGCTGATCAAAATAGTCTTTCTAAGAAATCAGAAGATCAGATGGTACTCTTAGAACACTTCATAGAGTCATTTAAGAGCAGTGTCATCTGCCTTCAGGAAACAAGACTTGGTGTGGACAATAAATCAAAGCGTTTGATTGAGAACTTGAGCAGACTCAAGAACTGGGGTTTTCAACTTAATGACCCCAGGACAGGTCACTATGGAGTACTTACAGTCTGGAGACACTTTGATGACCTTGAGTGCAATGCAGACAATGAATTGCCTGGAAATCCCCAGCATTCAGCAGAAGGAAGAATCACAAATGTTCATTTGCCAAATCTCACAATCATAAACACTTATCTCCCCAGTGGAAATAGAACATCCAACAGGCATGAGTATAAGCTTGAATTTCAGGAAGATCTCAAAGCACATTGTAATCGGTTGCGATCTACACGTGATGTAATTTTGGTTGGAGACTTCAATACCGTAAGAGACCACAGAGATATAATTGAAGGTTTAGAGCCTGACATAATCAACCAATTTCCCTCTACAACATCAGAAGAGGAGATGGCTTGGCTAAACTCGCTTCAAGAGTCATTCACTGATAGCTTCAGGGAAAAGCACTCTCAGACTGGAGCCACCTGGTTGGTTAGGGCACCAAACCAAGGACTATACCCTTTCTGGAGAATAGATTATATCTGGGTTGACAAACGAATCCCTGTAGATTCATATACTTCAAGAATTGAGGTTCCAAACAATGAACCCTTGAGTGATCACCTAAAACTTCAAATAAACATCAATTTTAATTATCTTCTGGAAGTGGCTGATGACCCACTTTTCCCCCATGGTTTAGAATTTGACAAACCAAACTGGGATCAGGATGACGACGGCAGATACACTTACCGCAGCTCTGCAGAGTATATCCAACTGATGGGCTTTTCAACACCCATTATTAGGGATCTTCAAGAAAAGGATCCTTACTTTGGCCCTATAAAGAGATTCCAGCAAACAGGTGTCATTCCGGAGGGAGCTGACACCAAGAGTATCATCACAGAAAGTAAGACTACAATTATAAGCAATGACTTATTATACAAGGTGTTGGGAGCATCTTCAACCTCCATCCGAAGGTTACCTGCAAGGATTGTCCTCTGTATACCAGATGGCATGCGCCGAGAAGTGTTACATTGTGCCCACGATGACTTATATTCCAGCCATGCTGGGTTTGGAAAAGTCCTGCCAAGGTTGCTTGAAAGATTTTGGTGGCCAAAGATGGCCTCAGACCTCAAGAACCATATTGACTCTTGTGAGACCTGTCAGAAATCAAAAGATAACGTTCGTAAGCATGGGTTCACCCATCCCATTCCCATAGGACATTACCCTTGGGAAACAATCTTATTAGATTTTGTTGGTCCTCTAAAACCAGATGCTGGTGGCAATGCCTATATTTTGGTACTACTTGATAGCTTTTCCAAATGGGCTGAGGCTATACCTATTCCAGACACAAAAGCCGAAACAACTGCAAAAGTGTTGGTGGAACAGGTATTTTGTCGCTATGGAATACCAATCTTCATACATACAGACAATGGTCCACCTTTCAATGGAAAACTGCTAGAATACCTGAGTAGAGCATTTGGGTTTGAAAAGACATTCACTGCTCCTTATAGACCAGAAGCAAATGGTCCTGTTGAGAGACTTATCAAAACCTTATCACAGAAACTTAGAGCGTATGTTGATAAAGTTGATCATGATGACTGGAGTGCATACCTGCCATATGTCCTTTTTGCATACCGAACACAAGTTCATGCCTCAATCAAGGAAACACCTTTCTATGTAATGTATGGAAGAGAAGCCAGAGTTCCAGCTGATCTCTTAGTAGGAGTAAGCCCGTTACAAGCACAAGCCGCAATTGAGAGTCAACAAAAACTTGACCTCCTTGAAACAAATGTTAGTTATGAGAGAATAGAGCCTGAAACTTTGGATTACAACATAGGAATAGCAAAATTTAGGCGCCTTGCCCCTTTTATGTGCAAGACACTTGGGAAGATGTTGTTTGGAGTAGAGACAGACATACCCCAACATGAGACATTAAAACGGCTCTTTGAGAGAGACGCCCTTGATGTCCTCTACCTTCAGTTTGATCCATTGTTGAATACTAAAAATGCACCACATGAACCTTTCCCCCCATGCTTTTACCTTAAGAATGGAGAAAGGATTGACAGGATTGGAAAAACGTACCTCCTAGATTGGAGTACAGGAGAACTTAAACTTAATAACCACCGAAAACCCCAAAGGCTTGTTACAGTTTTTGCACGAAAAGGAGTTGTCCAATTTGGGAGTGACAACCTCTATGAAATCGATGAGTCTTTTGATTTACCAGCTCTCTTTTTGGGAAGAGATGCTACCCTTAGATTAGTGAGTCGCAAGAATAGGGTTGTCTATGTTAAAACCATTGTTGACTCAACAATGCCCCTGGAGGATTGGTAATACCCAAAGAAATCCTCAAGAGAAAGCCAAAGAATGAATTGCGGACATATGTACTGAGGAGTAACTTCCTGCAGTCTCTACACCTTGAGTCGTATAATATTCAAGTCAACACAGAACTTACAAAGAAAGAAGTTGAGGCCATGAATGAAGCCATAAAGGAAAGGATCAGGGAAGGGCAATCTGTTGCCCAACAGTTCATAAGAGAACATGTTGCTGAAGTACAGACTAAGCTAATGGCCAAGTCAATAATAAATGATGTTGCCCCTCATGAGTTCAAGAAAGGAGATAGAGCTTGGCTTGCTGTTCCCCTCAAAAATGTTGCCCAGCAACTGGGTGTTGGTACCAAATTCCTATTTCGTTGGATAGGACCAGTGCGTGTAGTTGAACGCACCAGTGGAACAGCTGCATCAAGATACAAAGTTGTTGAAAACTTTGATAATATGGACCTAGTAACAAGAGACTGCCATGAAAGCAGACTTAGACCTTGGGTTGAAAGACTGCCAGTTGACAGCGCAGAAAATGCTGCAGAGCTTGCTGGAGATGATTATGCCACTGAGTACAAAAAATGGGCAGATGCAGTTTTGTATTCAAAACGACCAAACAGAGAACCAAAGAAAGCCCTGGGAATGCACCCGCTGCTTTTGCGCAAATGGGATCTAGAGTTTTCAGAAGAAGACATCACACGACCCTTACTCCTGATCCACTCAATTACAGGTGTGGAAGGATCAGTGAAAGAAGGCTTCCGTTATAAGACCCGCTGGATGGGCAGGGATGGAAAAGCTGCGGCAAAGAAGTTTGATTCTTGGCAGGATGAGATTGATATGCCTGTCCAGATGATCACTGACTTCTGGGAAGCTACAAAAGTGTCACAACCAGTTGTTTATAAGAAATACCAAACATGGTTGAAACGTGAAATTGCGCGCGCAGCAAAAACCACAAGTTTAGAGCCAGAAGAAGGAGAGGGCGCCTCAGAGGTTGAGGAACTGCCTAATGAGACCCAAGAGTGTAATAAGGAGCTCGTAGACAATTCAACCACATCAAAGGTCCCAACAGAATTGACACAGGAAAGGGTGTCAGAAGTTGAATCAGAAAATCTGACCCCTAGGGAAAAGCGTGCTATCAAATTTAGTCAGGTTAGAAAATGATCACTTTGGGTAAGACTGGAAAAAAAGATGCAACAAAACTCTCCCAAAAACAGATGAGATACATTCTAAGACATGGTCCCATCCTGACTGCCCTTGAGTCACCTTCAGTGGTTGATGAGCTTGTTGTTGCTATACTCAACAATGAGAAGCGTACAGTGTGTAACTACTGGCTATGCCCTGACAGAGATAATGAGACCACTATACTCCAGAAGTGTAGTAACTGTGAGCATGTACGCTATTGCTCCAGACAGTGTCAAAGAGCTGAATGGAAAGGAGATGGTCACAAAAGGTTGTGTCAACTCCTCAAGATAGTTAAGGAAAATGATGCACTTAAAGGAGACCTGGTTGTTTCTTTTATGTGTGGAAGACTAGAAGAATTCAAACGTAGATTTATCTTTGAATTCTAGAACAGGAACCAATAAAATGACTGTGTGAGAACCATGATTCTTTAAGTCAATCAAAGACTCTTCATGTGAAGCAAGGAGCCCTACCAGAGGCAATAGGAAGGTTAGAAGAGAAGGGATGTGCGAAGATGTATTTGAGTCATGGGTAAAGTACAAATGAGCATGGGAGGAGGACGCGGAAGTGGGACAAAGGGGAGAAAAAAACTGGGATACATGATTGACAAGGACTCAAGCAATTTGGAATCCAGCAAAGTCCCAAGGGTTCTACAAACAAGGATTTCCATACAAGTATCAAGTGTTCGTGCATAAGGCATTTCACAGTTCTGGGTTTCTGTGTTTTAGTGGGTGGAAGTCCCACACTGTTCACAAGATAGGAAGAGTTCTTGACCCAGGAGGGTTTGAAGAACTAATTAAGTTACAAATAGAACAAGTCCAAGTCTAGTGACCTTAGTCGATGGTACGACCAAGATTGATTTTTTAGGGGCCAATGTCAGGAGTTCCTGACAAGGTGTGGTTCAGGATTGAATCTTGGTTAAGGACCAGTAACGGAAGGGGTGTACTGGAATGTGGAGATGGGAGGAGGCGAAGACCCGGAAGGGGTTTGCTCCAAGTTCCTTCATGGAAATTCCCCTTTATTCATGGATTTCGTTGCTATTTGAGCAAAAAAGGTTTTTGCAAATAAAGACAGAAAAAGTTCCCTCAAAAAGACAGCAGTAGACTACAGGTCAGTAGGTCTTTCTTTGAGACGCCAAGAGACTATCCAAGTGCTCCACCCTGAGGCCGGGTCAAGACTTGGAGCTTGGTGTTAGTCCAAGGTCCCCAGCCCTAGCACTTGTAATGGCAGCCTGGGCAAGAAGGCGATTGCAAGCGGCGATGGAATGGCAAGCCACTGAAGACTGGGAAGACTCTCTCCCATGGGGTTCACTCCAAGCGTCGGAGCAGTATCCTTGGTAACCAGGCCAAGTATATCTCTATGGCAAGGATTGTTGGTGCCGGCGAGCATCTCAAGTCTTTTCCCCCCACTCTGGTAATGCAGGCCAGTAACTACACAGTATCCCTCGACTCCAGGCTAGAGGACGTCAAGACACGGGTCCCTGAAACGGATATACAGAGGTGTATGACCAAGACTCTAGGCGCAGGCGAGCAAGTCGGTGAATCTTTTGGAACTGGAACGAGAGCAAGACTCGACTGGACCACCCACTGGTGAAACCATGGCCGCAGGAAAGGATGAATGTTGAATCGCTACCGGCCGGAAAGGGCTCTACAGTGTTGTTACAAGCTTTAGGAATGATCCACTGGTTCCGAGAGTTGGTTACGTTGGTGCAAGCAGGTGTGCATTGACAAGAACTGCAAGATGTTCAAGTGTAAGGTGTGCGTGTGGTGGTGCCGTAAGTTCATATTTTAGTGTTGTTAAAGGTTTGTCATATTGTTGTATCACTATTCTTATCATTCACAGGTTTTATCGTTATGTTGTTTCATTGTTTACGTTTTTTATTTTAGATGCAGGTTAGCGCTACAAGAACCAAGACCGAATCTGGAGTTTTCCACCGTCAGGAAAGGAGGACAACCAGGAAGCATGGGAAAGGAGCGGATTCGAATCGATTTTGGCCAAGTCGAAGACACACCACAATCCACTCCCTTGCTCTGTTTCTTCGCAAGTCGCTCTTTTTGCCGGGATACAAGAGAGACGTCCAAGATTACTCGCAATGGCAACGTCCGGGGCCATACAGGAAATTGATTTCCTCTATGAAATTGGCGGTTGCGAGCGAACGGTTTGGTTCAAACAGAACGCTGCTGGACATGGACTCTCAAATCATGGTGCCAGCACTAAAAAGGGAAAAAAGACCCCGTCGTGACACGGCAAGAAAAGTTCCCGCCAAAATCTTGACCAAATGCAAGTCACGGCTAGTGTTCTCACAGCTTTGCTATCTTGTGCTGTCGCTGTAGAGGGAGCTGCTACTACGGCAGGATGGCGAATTATGAGTAAGTTCCAACCGTTGCAGTGAAGACAGGAACTTTCCTGGCTTTCCCCTTCACTCTTTCCAGCTTGTGACTTATCCCACCCCAAAACAATCAGACGGAATCACAGGCTCCTTCTGCCTTCACTCTCTCCTTCTTCCTGGAAACGTCCTCATGTGCATCGAACGACCTCACACACATCCTGTGAGTTTCAGTCTGACTCATTCTTGCTTCCAATCAAAAAACTCATTTCATCTTTGGCTGCCACGCCTCATCGAATTTGTAGTACCCTTATATCAACCCAAACACGAATGGATTGACTGTCGCGCTTATTACCATTGACCCGAATGCCGGAAACATTACCTGTGTGTGACCTTGTTCACCCTTTCCACCAAATTTACTGATTGCACCACAATAGATAACAACAACAGTCCTGTAAAGTATAATGCATTCTGTGCGGGACATTCTCAAGCTGCCGATGGAGGTGTTTGGGTTGTTGGAGGCGATCCACAAGAATCTACACCAACCTATGACGCATCGATCGCAGAAAACAAGCCGGATGATAAGACTTTCTTGTTTTATGGAATCGATCGTGTGCGTAAGTTCAACTTGGGGCCTTCGGCTAGTGCAGCTGATGTGAAGGGTACTTGGGATGAGGATGCCAAGATGACAACTGCACGGTATGTATCGTTTTATTGTGCTTTGAGTTTGCTAATACTTCCAATGCTTGTAGTTGGTACCCAACCGTCCTTACTCAAGGCGACGGAACAGTATTTATCACATCGGGATCCCTCAAGAACATTGACTTTGAAGACCTGAGTGTAACCAACAACCCAACCTACGAATTCTATCCTCCAAAATACAGTCCCAATATCTTCAGCTCCGTTCTCAACTGGGCATTCCCTCACAACTTGTATCCTATGGCGTTCCAACTTCCGTCTGGCAAAATCTTTATGATGGTATCGAACCGCACCGTCTTGATTGACCCAAAAGTCGACCCTGGAAACACAGAAGCGAATACCGTCGAAATCGCGTCTGTCCCTGCCATTGACCATGCCCCCTGGATTTACCCACACACACCAACAGCGTTCTTGATGCCAATGAAAGAGTCAACCGGATACGTTGCCGAGGTTGTGATTTGTGGAGGAAGCAAGAATAGTACATCGTATGCTGCTGCCGATTGTCTTTCTATCCAGCCTGACGTTCCAGGGGCACAATGGAAGACGTTGGCAAGCCTTCCTCATGCGAGATTGATGCCTGAAGCAACTATTCTGCCTGATGGAACGATTTTGTTCACGAATGGAATGGGGTGGGGACAGGCGGGAGGTAACGGTGGACAGGCGCAGTACGCTGCAGCTCCAGTTTTCCCAAGCGACTTGTATGATCCTGTTGCAAACAAGTGGACAACTGTGGGTACCGCGCAGGTTGCTCGATCGTACCACAACGGCGCTATTCTTCTTTCTGATGGAAGTGTGATTACAACTGGAAATGAGATGGCCAACTATTTGGACTTTTGGGGAACTCCAACTGCAGTAGGACCTGATCGTGATTTTGCAAAGATGAGTTCGGCGTATAAGCAAGATTGTTATCCTGTTGTTGAAAAGGCGTGCACGAATCCGTATGAGTACCGTATCGGTATGGATTATTTGTGATCTTATATACTGAGTCGTACTGAATTCTTATAATGATACAGAACAATTCTCTCCTCAGTACCTCTTTAATGGACCCCGTCCAATCATCAAACCGTTCCCATCAACTCAGACATTCACTTACAACTCGACAATCAGTGTCTCCCTTGATCCATCTGGCGCACCTGTAAATCGTATCACCTTAGTTAGATACACAACAACAACACACTCGACAAACACGGATCAGCGGCTGTTGGAACCAACGCTTCTGTATTTGAGCTCGACCCAAGCAATCTTTAGAATTCCAGCAAATCCTAACCTTGCTGTTCCTGGAAATTGGCATTTGTTTGCGTTAAGTGACAAGGGTGTTCCAAGCGTTGCAGAGAGAATCTTGATTGGCGCTGGGGATGTAACGAATGCTCAGATTCCAAGTGGTCCTTCTGGAGTATCTACTGCAGCTGCAGGTACAAAGAGTGGTGCCATGGGTGGAAGAGTAAGTGGAGTTGAGGTTTTGGGATTGGTTGTTGCATTGTGGTGGGTCCTTGCGTGAACATTTCTTTCTTCTTCATATTGTCATTATAGCATTAAATTCAGTGTAAAACATCTCATAATATTGATTGATTTGTTTCAATTTTTGTGAGTCCCATCGATTCCCAAATTGAAACTTTCCACCAAAATGCAACTGCCGCTTCTTGCCGTTGCCATTGCCACGGCCTCTACTGTTTCAGCAGCAGCATCTGCACCAGGATGGAGAATCATGAGTGAGTTGCACCAGTTGAAGGGGCTGCGACTAGGAACCCTGTTACTAATTTGGGACTTCATTCAGACGGCATCACTGGATCCTTCTGTGTCCACAACGCCCTTCTTCCAGGAAATAGATTGATGTGCATTGAGCGTCCACACACACATCCAGTGAGCACCCAGGCCCCTTGCCATCAACACACCCTCTTAAACCACCCACCCCCTTCATTCTCCAGTACCCATACCTCAACCCAAACACAAACGGTCGTACTTCAGTAATCATCCAGATTGACCCAGACGCCGGAACAATCGACCCAAAAGTAAACGCACTCTCCTACAACGCTTTCTGTGCCGGCCACTCACAGGGAGCCAACGGTGAGATCTGGGTCGTCGGAGGAGACAGACAATTCAGTACAACATCGTTTGATGCGAGTATCTATGATGCGAATGGGAACCCTCCAACGGGAGATCCGGCGGGAAACACTTTCTTAAACCCGGGAATTGATCGCATTAGAAAGTTCACACCAGGTGATGGGGCTGCGGGAACTTGGGATGAGAGTGTGCAAATGTCTAGCGGAAGATGGTATCCTACTGTAGTCACCATGTATGATGGAGAGTAAGTTCATCAATGTGTCTTGGTTTTGATTGACTCCATCAATGACTCAACTACGTTACATAGCCTCTTTATTGCCTCTGGAAGTTTAAAGAACCTTGTCTTTGAGGACTTGACCGTCACCAACAATCCAACATATGAGTTTTATCCACAACGTTTTGGAAAGGCTGAATTCAAGAACGAAATCATTCGATGGGCTTTCCCTCACAATTTGTACCCTGTTGGTGAGTAATCAAGCCGTTGATTTAACTTCCGACTCATCTTTGTTATAGCTTTCCAACTTCCCTCGGGTAAAATCTTTATGATGGTTTCCAACCGAACTGCCACCATTGACCCAACAATTGACCCTGGAAACAATGAAGCCAACGTTAACGAGCTTAGAAGTGTCCCCGCCATTGACCACGCACCATGGATTTACCCTCACACTCCAACATCGTTCTTGATGCCCATGTACGAAAAGACTGGATACGTTGCGGAAGTTGTCATTTGTGGTGGAAGCAAGAACACGACATTCATGGCCTCCTCCGACTGTTTTTCAATTCAACCAGATAACCCACTTGCAGACTGGAAAGTCTTACCCAACATGCCAAATGCACGATTGATGCCTGAAGCGACTTTGCTTCCAGATGGAACCGTCTTGTTCACCAACGGTATGGGATGGGGTCAAGCTGGAGGAGATGCTGGTCAGACTCAATACGCTGCTCGTCCTGTCTTTACCACGGACTTGTACGACCCTGCAGCAAACAAGTGGTCGACTGTTGGATCTGCCAAAATTATGCGTTCTTACCACAATGGTGCAGTTCTCTTGAGCGACGGAAGTGTCATCACCACTGGAAACGAGATGGCCAACTATTTGGAATTCTGGGGAAATTACGACGCAATCGGTCCACTTGCTTCATTCGTTAACGACCAAAACGGAAAAAATGCCTCATGCTTCCCTTCGAATATAACGGGTGTCTGCACTCTGCCATGGGAGATGAGGGTTGAGCAATACTCTCCACAATACCTTTTCAATGGACCCCGTCCAGTTTTGGCTTCAATTTCCTCCGGAACAAAGTTTACGTACAACAGTACTGTTGGAATCAGTCTGGACCCCAAGGGAGCTCCGGTCACTCGTATCACACTGATTCGTTACACAACTACTACTCACTCTACCAACACTGACCAGCGTTTCATTGAGCCTGTGCTTCTCTTTGTGAACTCAACTTACGCTGTATTCCGTATTCCTCCAAACGGAAAGATTGCCCCACCTGGAAACTGGCATATTTTCGGACTTTCAAAGGATGGAGTTCCTAGTGTGTCGCAAGCTGTCCTTTTCGGTTCTGGACCAGCCACTTCTGTTCCTATTCCAACCACTTCTGGTGCATTGGAGAAGAGCGTCGCCCTCTTCATGGCTGTTCTCGTTGCTACTTTGGCTCTTTAGAGTTTTGTGACAAAATGAATGACATCATATTTCCTTTTAAGACATCATTAAAGTACATTTTATGAAAATGGATGGAGAGATGGCGGTTGGATGTTCCTCATACCTTCCATCCTTTGTAGAGACATTCTCCCGTCCATCACCTTACTATGTTGCCGATGCCCCGCAAGTCAGTCACTGTCCTGCCTGTGGATTCTCTAGCCCAAGTCAATCTGAGTTTGGGGCACAACTACCTTCACCATACACATCTGAAACCGGCTTCAAGGGCGTCCTCTCTGCGACACCTTGTGCAATCGCTGGGTCGTGTTGTGTTGGAAAACAGTGCGGAACCTGGGCAGGTCCCCACTTGACAACTGGCACTCAATGCTTCCAATTTGGAACAATCGAAATGGAAGCGTACCTTGACATGCCCGCAACAACGAATGGAATGTTTTTCCTCGGTGGTTACATTCAAGGAACTCAGACGGCTGTGGATGGGCCAGGAGACTCTGTTTCATGGAACGAGATTGACGTTGGACTCAAAGTGAACGCCAACTCTTCATTTGAGTTCCATCCGACGTACTTTAGTCCAATTGAGAGCGAAGTTGTGCAATACTTTCCTGCAAGTTATAGTCGGTCTTGGCACAAGTATCGAGTTGAATGGACCCCAACGTCACTGGAATGGTTTGTGGACGGCATTTCTGCCAGAAGAGTAGTACCAGCAGTGGGAAATCCCGTTCCTTGGAGAGCTATGGATAGCCGAATCATTTTCAGAACGTTGAATCAAAAAGACGTGACTTCACCCGACGCTACGATTTACATCCGAAAGATAACATACACTCCAAGTGGCTCAAACAACTCCACGATAAGTGGAGCTTCGGGCGCGAATGCGATTCCATCAACAATCAGCACAACTGGCACTCGTTCAGCTGCTGCAAAAAAAGCCATTCTTATCAATTATCATTATTAATTTAGTTATTGCTCTGCTATCCTGAAATGTCAATTTGAATACGAGATCATGAGCTTTATTTGATGTACAATTTACAAGTAAACCAGAAGTAATCCCACCAACAAAAAGAAAGCGGTTTCGTATCCAACGAAGCTTCCAGCGCTCGATGATTTGGCAGTCGCAAGACTCAACTCAACTGTCCAACCCAACGCGATCTTGGCAAAAACAGCAACGTGGGTCATGTTGACCACATCAAGTGTGTCTAAAGGAGATCCATCTGGCTTGACCATATCGTTGTAAGGAAACGTGTTCTTGATACCAGATTCCATTAACATTGCGGATTCAAAACCATAACGTGTCCAAGCAAAATTGTCAGAACACAATTCCTCATCACACTTTTGACCTCCAACCTGTGGAAGACCGGAATCTTGCGTTGATTGATTAGTTAAATAGAGGTACAATGAAACTCACAAGTCGCCACAACAGAACTGATAAACTTTGTAGCTGGAGCAGTCGACTCACTCGAAAAGATTCCCACAATGGGAGTTGTCCTTGCCCGAACGTACCCTGTCTGGTCCAAATTCAAATATCCTACAACATCGCGTCCTTGTTTTGCATATTGTCTCGCAATCTCGATACTCCCATACAACCCGACTTCTTCGGCCGCATACCAATGAAACTCAAGCGCACGGCCAGGAATAAACCCTTGCGTGGTCAAAACGCGAAGTGCTTCAAACACAGAAGTCGAGCCAGATGAACAGTCATCGGCGCCTGGGTTCGGTCCATCGATTGCATCCTCATTCCCTTTAGTTCCATTCGTGGCGGTATCAAAATGGGATCCAATGATAATCGTTCCCTTAAAACCATCAGCTGGAGGCGTTGCAGATTCATACCTAGCAATCACGGATGGCTGGATAAATCCGGTATGATTAAACAAAGATACAGTGAGCTTTGTTCCTGCGGGAACGGGGAGCTCTTTGCAACGAGCTGCAATCTGAAAGGATTGTCAACTACAGAAGGCTTAATAAAGAGAGAAATATAACCCAATTGGCGGCATCGACTCCGTTTTTGGACGTGTAGAAGCGTTCAGGAAAGAGAGTGAGGCCAGTGAGGAACTTGGTGACTTCTGAAATTGAGACCTTTGATAGCAATGGGGAAACAGCGGACTGTTGGGAGCAAGTGGATGGCATCACTAACGAGGATGCTGGAGCCTTGGGGGATTTGTTTCTCCCGCAATGGCACTTCCAGTTCGACCATTTTGGGATCCTTTGCCATCTTCATCGAGGGCAGCTACTTGGATGGCAAGGAAGAAGAGAGGAGCAAGCAATAAGCCCATCAGCTTCATTGTTTCGGGCTTTTTTTTCATCCTTGCAAACAAACAAGCATTTTCTTTCAAATCCGTGCATGTGGCTGTGTTATTGCCGGATGAGTAGTTGAAACCTGTGATTGTTATCATTCACCAAAATCGAGGCTGAACTGCCGTCCATCATTTTACTAAATTCCCCTTACTTTATTACGCAGTAATATGCTTTGAATAAAAATACGTCTATTCTTCCTTCAACTTAAGAATCTGTGGGACTGGAACCACGACTGGAACACTATCCACTTTGGCAACTTCCTTGACAGTCTCGCGAATAATCTTTGAAATACCAACTTCCGTTTCAGGCTTAGGTTTCGAAACTGTTTCGACAGCATCTGCGTCAATGCTCATCATGGTAGTGTGCTTGATGTACTCGGTCATTCCCTCCAAGTACCCAGAAACACGAGTGTACCGAACACCATACTCGGCACATGTCCGCTCCACAATTTCTGAAACGACCATCAGGTGGCAGTGATTTACGGTTGGGAACAAGTGGTGTTCCATTTGGAGGTTCAAACCACCTGAAAACAGGTAATGGAACCACCAGGCTGCACCACCCTTCTTGGGGTCTCCAAAGTTTTGGGCTGTGATCACTTGATGGACAGTCCAATCCAAACTCTTTTCTTTCATGGCTGATGGAGTCAAATGGTTGATTTGGGTGTTGAGCATAAAGCACACTGAGAAAACCATAGAAGGAACAATGGCATACGCCAACTTGGTAAAGAACCCAGTCTCAGGGCCAAGCGTAAAGAATGGCCAGCCAAACTGAACGATGAAGAACATGAGGCGAGATAGGGCATGAAGTGTGAGTGTGAAAGTTGACACTGGAATACGTGGAATGACACCATTGTAGGTTTGTGACTTTGAGAAAATGAGGTTGATGTTGCTTCCGAGACCTAGACCAAGCCAAGAACCAACAACGAAGTGGAAAACAATGGAGAGGACCTTCGCCTGTCTTGCATAGATGGCTCGGAAAGGGTGAGCTTTGTGCTCACGATGGATATCGACACCATGGAAAAGATCTGGGTCGTGGTATTCCATGTTACAGTGGACGTGATGACCAATAATGTGTTGATGTACCCTATTATTAATATTATGATCAGATGGGTTCCTGGTGACTCAAAACAACACTCACATGCGAACGGTGATGAAAAGAACGGGAACAGTCCTCCAACAAATGAATTGATGAATGGGTTCGTGGAGAGGGCAAAGTGGCAACCATCATGGAAAGCATTGACACCACAGAACCAACCAGCAAGTGGGCAAATGATCATCATGATAGGATTTCCACGAGCCATAAGCGCAATGGAAATCAAAAAACAAAATGAAGGTTCCAATGATGAGAGCCCATTTCTCTGGAGTAGCCTTAGTAGCCTCGATACGAGAGATTCCTCGTCGCTTCGCTTCACCATCAAAGTACTCAACGACTCTTTGATTCACTGTCTTTTCTAAACTCTCCGTCGAATGTCCATTCTACATTGTCACCAAAGTCAGTCTCGTGTTCGTCGCTCTTTAATCCAGACTCAAGAGTCTTAAGGCCCAAACGTTCGACTTCCTCCTTAGACATACGGTACTTATCCAACAAAGCCTTCATTTTGGTTTGATCCGCGAAAATGTGGGAACTTTCAAACAATGCTGTAGGCGTCACGACCTGCCCCGAGACGGAGGGCCACTTCACCACCTGGGTGACGAGCCGCAAACGGCGCCATATCATACCACTCATTGTGGATCTGAATGTAGAGCTTATCAGGAGTGTGTACATTTTCGTACAGAGCAGCGAGAGTTGGCTTGGGGTCGTTCAAAAGGTACATGACCTTATCCTTCTTTTCAGCAGCTTCCAAAGGAGAGGGGCTCCCAGAGCGCCGGTCGAAGGCACCAGCTTGTAAAGGTCGTCAAGGGAAATGTTTGGATAGAAGCCATATACTATTTTGTGGGAAAGCGGTAAATAGATTTTCCGGCTATCAACGAAAGACAAAGACGCTTGATTGGCGTCAAGCCCGAATGAAAGGGAGGAAAGATAACTTACCAAAGACAAGACGCACAACACTAACAAAGAAGAAACCTCCGTTCCAGTCTCCCCAGGCAAGTCCCGCAACGGTGGCTGGAACAAAGAAGGCAAGAACCACGGCCAAGCTGTAATCAAAGGGATTCAGCTTTCCTGGGCCTACTACCACCGTAAAGGCTGTCCAATAATACTAACATGTTGTCGTAAGAGTGCTGCAGCTGGGCCCAGGCATCCGAGTTGGCATTACAAAGCGATGGCTCCGCAGTCACGGTTGGCTGGATGACCATGCGCACAATGTGTGGACAGAGAAGATCCAGGCGGGAAGCAATGTCAATCAGGAAGACATAGTACAGCGCAGACCACCAGAAGGTGCGTAATTGGATTGTGACAGCAAAGCTCAGGAGGGCCAAGAAGGTGCTTCCAGCCATAACAGTGGCATGGGGCTGCTCGGTATTGTCTGCAACTGGTCCCATTTGATTCGGTGTCAAAGTGGACGGGTGATAGCACACTTTTTTGGGGATGTTTTTGGGTGTTCTTTCCTTCGATGACACCAAACGATTGGCCACCCTTGCCCTTCCCGCCTTCCTGAGAAAGGAAGAATGTTCATTCTACTCATATTGACTCATAAATTGACGCAAAGCAAGTTAAATAAGGTTGGGGCTGGGTGTAAGTGTACACGCATTTGTCATTTTTGTCTTCAAGGTGATGGATGACAATTTGGCATCGACTGGCGCTGATTGGGCGCTGATC
>MCGO01000366.1:0-25403 GCA_002104985.1 Rhizoclosmatium globosum | reverse complement strand
CTGGCAAAACCGTGTAAAATTCTTACAAATTTGGCATGAAGGGAACAGAGAGCATCATGATGTTCCAGGAAGGTGGTGAAGACCATACAGTTGACCATTCCAACTTTTGAACTGACCCATCCAGCCAAGAGGGACGAGAATCCCGCGAGAATGTTGGATACGAAGAGAACTTCTCCAAGATAAGCTTCGTCCACATTATATTTGTATGAGAACCAGTATGCAAGCATAGATCCTGTCATAATACTCTAAGAATGAGTTTAGTGAATCTCATATTGCCACAACAGTTTAACACTCACCGTTCCAAACGAATCCAAAGTAAACAGCATAGAGAGTTTAATTACGAGCCATCTTGTGTCAGGGGAAAAGTTAAGTCCAGGGAGCAAGCGATCCAAAATGGCAGTTCCAATACTTCGAGTTGGGGAAACCTCTCTTCCTTCTTCTGCACTCAACAATGGCGCACTTTCAGTGGGGCTTTCCGAGGCTTCTTCGGGAAGCACGAGTTTACCCAATCCACTGGCAGTGGAATCTGTTTCCACATCCAACGAAAGTTTCCAAAACAGCAACGTCAAAACAATTCCAACTGCTCCATATAGTCCAATGACAATACGGTAAGCCGCTAGTTTGATAGAAGCCGTCTTCGGGCTCAGTGGGGGGGACTTGTTGATGTGAGCCATCGTTTTGGTAAGTGTAATCGGGCAGGAGATTGAGCAGCCATAGCAAGGCTGTAATATGCTTCATAGAACGAACCTCGTTCAGTTAATGTGGAAATAAGCTCTCCAGCAAACAAGGAGCCAATAGCAGTCGAGAAGGAGCCCACCAGAGAATACCATGAAAACAGAGTCGCTCTTGTTTCCAAGCGAGCGTATTTGAGAGAATTGATGTTTCCATAGCAACAAATGGGCCGACCTCTGAGTGAAGCGATGAGTTGATAAAACGGGCAAAGCCTCACACACAAACCATTTCCACTTGGACTCAGCACTCCAATCGTCCCGATAACAACAAGTCCTGAATAATACATCCATCCCTGCCAACCGCTCAAGTCCCGTCTTGTATCTCCATCATCAGGCTTATCTCCACCAATCCAGTTGTCGAACACACGAAACGTGGGATACAATGCAAAGGCCAACCCCGTTCCCGCCATCAACACAGATCCAAGAATCAGCATAAACTTGCGCCCCTTCGATCAGCATTTCCCGTCACAAACAGACTGGTTTTTTTTTATCGATAGATGGCGCGTGGTGGTCAGCACCCAAAGCTTGTGCAACTACATACAAAACAAGATGACTCACCTGACAACCGAGTCTCCAATCAGGGTAACTGTCAGGAACGCACCAATCGACTCGTCCTCGAGGCCAAGCGACTTCATGTACAGCACGAGAATGACGCCAATCAGGCCATACGCAAAGAGCCGAAACGAGCGCGTGGCAAAGAGAAGCGCGGCGTCCCGGGGAAGCGACTGGATCACTTCAAAGCCAAACATGCTCACTGGTCCACTTAGTTGGCTGGTGTTGTTGGTGTTGGTGTTGGTGTTGTTGGGGACCGGGCGAGGTGAATGGTGGTCTTTCGCGGAAAGTTGTTTTTGGAAATTTGATTGGCTAAGCACGTCCGTCGTGCCGTTCCAAGTATGGAAAGAAAAACACCTCCTCGTGTTTGCCGTCGGAGGACGTGGTGTGTTGGAGGAAATCCATTACGTGAGTTTTGAGTCTCTTTGTTCAGGGAGGGATTCCATTGTTTGGTCCATTGATTCAAATCAGAAGTGGATAGGAGAATCTGATGTGAATACAAACAAAAGGACATTTTCAATTTATTGAGCGGTTAAAGCTTGCTTTTCGTCCAAGCCACATTACCATTGAGAAACAGGTCCAAGAATATTATCAGCAATGCTCCTCAGGACCATATGCTCCATGGCACCGTAACCAAACTTTTCAGTAACGTCGTCCTTGTCAACGGCGAATGGATCTGTTCCTTCGCGTACGCCATAAGCGCTTCATCATCTGATTGGGACCAATCGTTCGGAAACATTCCCTTCTTTTTAGCAGCTTTGAAGTAATCCGTGAATTCTTTGACAGTTGATTTCTTGTTCTGATTGTAGGCTCCCATCAGCTCTCCTGTGAAAACATACGTGTCTTCGACGCGGAGCTGGAAACTCATGACAAAGCGTTCAATGATACGCTTTCTGTTGAGACCTGCATGCCACTGCCCATTTCCTGAAGTATGAGCATTCAAGAAAGATTGTGGATCTACACCAAACGCAACTCCTCGATCTTTTCCACATTTTGCCTTATGCAGAGCTTTCCAATCCTGTTTCTGGCATTCTTGGGAGCAGTACCTGCATTATGTTTCAGCTTGGCTTCAAGCATCAACACCACACAATTCACTCACCGTGCTTGATGGCACTTGGCACATTGCTTTAATCCAGCATTCGTGCATCCCCTATTTGCACATTTGTATCCTCCAACAGCCTCTGGGCCTCCAGTCGCAAGCGACATGTTCTTCATTCCATCCAAGATCTTGTTTTGCTCCTCCACGTCTCCTGGAATGATTTCGGCGAGGAGCTTATTGGCATGTTCAGTTTCGCCAGCGTTCATCTGCGATTCCTTTAGAAATAGTACGTTTTTCTGGAGAGTTTCTGAGTTGGAAAAAAGATGGCTCCAAAACTCGCTGTTGCAAAACATGTCACATACGTCCAAGAGCTGGACAACGTAAGCCAGCATAATCACCCCTTTCGCAATCATTAATTAAAGTTGCTACACAGAAAAAGGACTCGTTTGAATACTGGGCTGGCGAGCATCTCCGACTGAATGGAGTTTATTGGGGCCTTACATCCGTGCATCTCTTGAAGCATCCAGAAGCCCTTGACTCTGCACAAATCATTGAATACGTCATGTCATGCCAACATACAAATGGTGAGACCCGTCACTCCTGGTTTGCATTGATTTTGACCATCAAACTCTTAGGAGCTTTTGGTGGACATATTGGTCACGATCCTCACCTACTTTACACACTCAGCGCTGTTCAAATTCTTGCAACTTTGGATGCGTTGGACCGTATTGATGCCGATCAAATCGCAACGTGTAAGCATCAAAAGCCCCTGAACCAACACAATCATCTTATATCTGGCATTAGATGTCAAATCACTTCAACAACCTGATGGATCGTTCTCAGGAGACGAATACAACGAAATTGATACTCGCTTCTCATACTGTGCTGTCAATTGTCTGTCGCTCTTGAACAGACTTCGGGAGCCTTATATTGACGTTGACAGAGCCGTCGAGTTCATTCACTCTTGCAAGAATTTTGATGGAGGATATGGCTCTGTGCCAGGAGCTGAGAGTCACTCTGGCCAAATATTCTGTTGTGTCGGAGCTTTGGCTATTTTGGTAAACCTCGCTTTCCTCATTCACGCTTTACTTTAGCTCATTTCATATTTCAGGGACGACTTGAGTTGATTGAAACTGATCGTCTTGGATGGTGGCTTGCCGAGAGGCAGTTGAAGAATGGAGGGTTGAATGGGCGACCTGAGAAACTGGAGGACGTTTGTTACTCTTGGTGGGTTCTCAGCTGTCTCTCAATCATGGACAGAATACACTGGATAAACAGGGACTCGCTGGTTGATTTTATTCTGAACGCTCAAGATACGGAAGGTGGAGGAATTGCAGACCGTCCTGGCGATGTATCTGACGTGTTTCACACATTATTTGGAGTTGCTGGATTGTCTTTGCTCGGATATCCTGATTTGGAACCTGTGGATCCAAGATATTGTATGCCTTGCAGCGTTATCAAACGTCTTGGAATCCAGTAACGAAATAAAATAACACATTTATTTGAAATTAATCTTTCAAGTTGGAAGGGTAGGTGACACTGCTGATTGGAACAAAGGTTTCCTTGATGGTACGTGGGGACACCCAACGAAGAAGGTTCCTGAAACAAAACGTTAAGGGACAACGATTAGTTTTGAAAAACACTTACAAAGCGGATCCTGCCTTGTCGTTGGTTCCTGAAGCACGACCTCCACCGAAAGCCTGTTGACCGACAACGGCACCAGTAGACTTGTCGTTGATGTAAAAGTTACCAGCAGCATTACGAAGCTTGTTTGATCCAACAACGATAGCGTTACGGTCCTGAGCGAACAAACCACAGGTCAAAGCGTAATCACTGGTGGAGTCAGCCAACGCCAAGTATTCCTCGTATTTGTCGGCTGGGTAGACGTAGACAGTCACGACTGGTCCAAAGAGCTCATCAACCATAGTTTTGGCCTTAGGGTCAGTGGCCAAAACAACAGTTGGCTCGATAGTGTATCCAACAGAGTCGTCACACTTTCCTCCAACCAAAATCTTGCTGTTTGGAGTCTTTCCGCTAGAAATGTCGGACAAGTATCCCTTGATCTTGTCAAAGGACTGCTTGTTGATGACAGAAGACATAAAGTTGGTGAAGTCTAGCCAGAGAGTTAAGAGCAGCCACACAAATCATCAAGCACATACCATCGACTGGACCCTGCTTGATTTTCTTGGTCTCCTCGATCAAGGTGGTGCGATACTCGTCCCACAGGTTGTCTGGAACGTAGACTCTAGAACAAGCACTGCACTTCTGACCGTTGTATTCAAAAGCAGAACGAACAGTTTGCAAGGCAGCATGTTTGGCATCAGCAGACTTGTGCAAAAAGTGCATGTTCTTTCCACCAGTCTCACCAACAATACGTGGGTAAGACTTGTACTTGTTGATGTTGTTTCCAATCTTTTGCCACAAATGCTTGAACACCTGGGTGCTTCCAGTGAAGTGGAATCCAGCAAATTCAGGGTGACCGAAAGTGGCTTCGGTCACAACGTGAGCATCTCCAGGAACGAACTGGATAACTCCGTCAGGCAAACCAGCCTCCTTCAAAATTTCATAGACGAGGTAGCTGGAGTAAATTCCAGTGTTTGATGGTTTCCAGATACAGACGTTACCCATCAAAGCTGGTGCACCAACCAAGTTTCCACCAATAGCAGTAAAGTTGAATGGGGAGTAAGCGACAACGAAACCCTCCAAGGCACGGTACTCCATACGGTTCCAAGTCAATGGAGCGTTTCTAGTAGGTTGCTGGGAGTAGATGTCTGTCATATTCAATGAGTCACAGCCAATACACCATTTTCATCCATATCCCACGTACCACTCGCGAATTGGGTGTTGAAGCGCCAGAAATCAGCCAACTCAGCGGCAGCGTCGATTTCGGCCTGCCACGCGTTCTTTGACTGGCCAAGCATAGTAGCGGCCATAACCTGGTATCGGTACTTGTTGGTCAAAAGGTCAGCAGCCTTCAAGAAAATGGCTGCACGGTCGTTGAATGGCATGGCTTCCCAGGCTGGCTTAGCAGCAAGAGCTCCAGCAATAGCCTAAGATACACGTTCAGTTTTGCTGTTTTAGGCAAGAAGGAGGGTTTTGCGCAAAAGCCACATTGATTGTGAACTCTATGAACGCACCTTGTCAATGATGTCCTTTGAGGCGTTGTGGAAGTTGGCGAGAGTACTCTTGTGCTCGAATGGCAACGGCTGTCTGAGAGTGTCCTTTGTGTAGATCTGAACGGGGACGAACGGGTGAGACCGGGAGCAAACACAACCAACGAACGCATCACCAATCCTCGCAACTAAAACACACCTTCTCGCCGTTGACGACGCAAGGCACTTCGTATGGCATCTTTGCTCGCATTTCGGCAAGGGCTTCCTGAAGCTTCTTGCGCTCAATTGTACCTGGAGCGTAGCTGTGCTGTGTAATTCAACGCAGTTAGATTGTGCATAGGCAAGCAGATACAATCTTCAACCAACCATCGGTTCGTTGATAACCTCTGGAACTTGGAAGCTTCCAAGCTGAGGAACAGCAGGGATCGATGCAATTCCACGGACTGCAACGCGAGGAATGGCAGTAGCAGTAGCAACAGAGCATCGAAGGATTGATGAAGCAGCACGGGCAGTGCGCAAGACAGTAGGAAGTCTCATTTTTGGATTCTTTTTCGTTCATTTCTTTGTGTTTTCAAGAGTCAACTTTTCTCCACCGGATCGCTTATCCGGGGCTATCCGGGAAGGCATTAAAATTGTCGCTCGACACCAGTCACCAATCTTTATTGCATAATAGACAAAACTTACAACTCTCCTTCCTCAAGCTCGCCAAGACTTGGTCTTCTTTCCTCCTTTGGAACCTCTCGTGGAATATCACGTGGAATATCGCGAACTTCACGGGTTTCACGAACATCTCGGTCATCTCGACGAATGTCGCGTTCATCTCTTCTTGAACTGTCTCGGCGGTCATCCTTACGGACATCTCGCTCATCTCGTCTCGAATCGCGCTCGTCCTCCGCAGTTCTCTGGCATTGAAACAACTGTAAGAATGTGAGACCAACAATCGATATTAACTCAACTCTCTTTTTATCATCCCGACGAAGATCTCTCTCGCGCCCAGAAGACTTTCGCTTTCTTGACTTTTCTCCATCGTCACCACTCTCTTCTGAACTTGAGGATTCGTCCGCCTGCTCTCGGGCCTATCAACCAAGTTAATAAGCATGATATATAGTGAAACGAGGACCCACCTTCAGCTTCTTGAGGAATCTGTCAAACACATAGACACGTTGAGCTTCCTCCAAGTCACCGTACTCATCTGTACCCTTCACCAAAGGTTTAACCTTCTCCCATGTTGCGACACTAGTTAAACGTGGACTCAAGTGTTTGAGAAGTGATTTAAACGCATCCAGTCGTTTTCTAGTCCTACGTTCCTTCCGCTTCTCGTCATCCTTGCTGCGGGCGATTGCACGGTGCATCAGCTAATATACAGAGTCATTATCGATTGCGATTGTAACTACAGTCATGAAATTTCATACCTCATCAAAGACTTGCTTGAGAGTATTTTGGTCATATCTTCCACGATTGAAGTTTTTGAACAGTGTTTCAAATTCACTGAAGGATGTTTGCACTGTAATATCGATTCCAGATGCCTGTTACAACAAACATATGAACAATAGCTCAACACAAGAAAAACACGACTTACACGTACTGCCTCCAATGCATCTTTGCGAACAGCCAAATATCTGTCTTCCAATCCAACCAAAACATCCCAGAAAAGCTCCAAAGGATTGCTTCCTGGTTGACCAAGCATCTCGTTATAACACGACTCCTCCGCAACATATGGATAAATTTCCTTCCACTTTGAGTGTACGTGAATAATTCCTTCCTCCACAAGACGGTCCAACAAAGATCTGAATTCATCACGCAGTTGGCGCTCCCGTCTTTTCTCCGCCTTACGCTTCGCATCGAATTCCTCAAAGAATGCAGCCTCCAAATGCTTCATATGGTCTTCAAACGTGACGAGAATATCAATAGCCTCCATTGAATGAAGTGGGTTTACACTATTGGGGCTTGGAGGCAAGAAATCAGGGTGAGATGCCCAAAGCTGTTGTGCTTCTTGCCAAGTTGTTGTCGCAGTGATAGTGGTCGTCGTTTTGAGAATGTGCTTGAAGCGTTCGACGTTCTCTTTTCGTAAAGCGCGTTTTTCATCCTGTTGAAATTAGTTTGTCAGTACGGATGCTAGAGAAGCACATCATATCCTCCGTACCGCGTCTTTCTTGCGAAACTCGGTCATGAATTCTTCAAATAGTTCCATGCGTCGTTCAGGTTCAATCGACAAAAACACAGGGTCCTCAGCAAAGACTTCCGCCATCTTCTTGTAGCGAAGGGTAATCGTCAGATCAGCTCCCAAAGATCCCAAAAGAACGGCAAAACTATCGCGCTCGTAAGCTAGTTTTTCTTCTGCAGCTTGCTGTTTTGATTGTTAAGATCGGCTTCAACTTGATGTGAAACCCTCAAACCTTGATGCTATTCTTCTTATCCTCCACATACGATTGAAATGCTTGTTTGCGCTCGGTTAGGGTCTTCAGGCATCTGTACATTGGGTTGTTGATTACTTTTCTCATGGTCTGCTCCCAGGTCCAGTCAAGTCCAATGTCCTACAAGACTATGATGAGAACAACATAGAAATATAATCTTGCTTACAGCTTCTTCAAGCATCTGCTTGAATGCTTTCTCTGCCTCCTCCCTTGAGTCAAAGTTTACAGGGATAACAACTACGTTGCTAGATACTGGGACCAAAGGAGCAGGGTCAGCGGGAGTGGGAGGCATTATAACTTCAAATCTATCTATGATTGCCTGGTACTCTGCAGGAACTTTCCAGACAGTTTCTCTTGTGACTGCGGTTGGGTGAAAACGGTGAGCTATCGCCATCTTCCACACAGCAAAAACCAAGTACCTGTGTTACTGTAGTACTTTCGTCCGTCTTCAGTCTTGTACTCTTTCCATGGACATGCGGAAAGTGCTCGCTGTAGTTGAATCGTTAAGTCAAAGACTCAAACACAAACGAACGGCCTCGTTACCTCCAACGGAGTTTTAAGCTCTTCTGGTTTTTCCCATGTACTCTGCTGCGTGACTCTGTTGTAGTAATAAACCTTCCCATCTGGTTTTGTATGGGCAATCCATTCAGGCTCTTTCTGCTGAGGCATCATCTATAACACCGACTTAGCTTCTACAGTATATATATTACCTGAATTCACTTACTCCAGGAACTGGTGGCATACCAGGAGGCATACCCATACCAGGGATTGGAGGCATGCCTGGCATAGGAGGCATTCCGGGTATAGGAGGCATACCGGGCATCATTGGCATGCCAGAAGGTGGAATAGGCCACGGCTAGATGCATCTGTGAGTGACGTGATAGTCTATATCTGACACTTACATTCATTTGTTTTTTCGAATCTTTACAATTAAATTAAAAAGAGGAAGAAAGCAGAAAGCAGAAGAGTTTATTCACACTTATTAAGGCGATTTAGTTGTGTCCAAAGTAACGCTGAGCAGCGAAAGCACCAATAATGACACCGAGAGAAACACCGATAATGGAGAACTCGTTGACGATTGAACGCTTGTTCTTGGCAGCAGCAGCCAACTGGGTTTGGAGCTCTCCATTCTTCTTAAGCAAGAATTCATTGTACTTCCTCAAACCCTTCTCCTTCTTGTGTTGGCCATCACAGAATGGTGCGCTCTCAGTCTGCTTGCATCCACAGAGGAAGTACTTCTTGGCTTCGCTGACCTATTAAACATCAAACGTTAATTTTATGGCAAAGCATAGATTGATAAAACGTAAGCAGAGCTCACCTTGAATTTGACTGGAGTAAAACCGGTGCCCTTGTGAGATCCATCACAGAATGGCTGGTTCTTACTAAGACCGCAAGAGCAGTAGAAGTAGTCCTGTGAGTTGTGGGTGGAGCAATAAGCATTCTCATTTTTGATCTGCTGAGCAACAATACCTTGCCTGGCACGAGGTCGACGCCGTATGGGAAACCCTGGCAGCATAAGCATGAATACCAAGTATATTAATGAATGATGTGCACATACTTGGACAAAGTTGGGCTCAGCAGCTGGGGCGGCCATCTTGGGTTCTGGGATGATTTTTTCGTTGTGCACAACGTCAGCATTGGAAATCATAAGTGTTATGCAACTGACTATCATGTATGTGCGAATTACAAGCTTCTCCCTTTTCCTCTCGATTACCACGATTTCTGGATGGTTTTAAAGCAAGTGGGTTGGGATTTTTGTTTCGGTGCAAAACAGCCAATCAGAACGCGACTTCTCTCGCAAATGATATTTACACCCCTTTGCTGTTTAATATCTGCGATTTGTAATATTATTAAGGAATTAGAGTTGGCTTCTCTTCTTCGATTATATTAAATCTGAGAAACGATCTGATACTGTTTCTCTACTTTTTGAGTCGTGTCATTGTTCCTTGAAATTACGCAAACCGTCAATGCCAGAAACTGCGTCACCCGGTAAGATTAGCGCCACTTACATCGCTGAACTGAAGCTTTACTTCGCTTTCGGTTCCACAGAATCGCCGTCGCTTCCACCTGTTTCCTCCTCTACTTCAGGCATTTCAGCCGACCTGCCACGTACAGACCGAACCCAGTTGCGCTCAGCCCTGAAAAGCGCTGGAAACTCGCGATTTTCACTCAACGGTTTCTCTTTCGTTTTATTTAGCAAAACTGATCTTCAAGCCACAGGCAGCAACACTTCATTAACGCGCTCGTCACACAAGGTTGCCTTTGATGCCCTCGCTGTCGACCAGAATAAAATGGATAGGAAGTCTATTGTCGAAATGACGCGCGCTTCAAGTCGGACTTCGAGTGCAATGACCGCGAATAGTTTAATCGTACCTTACAATATGGATCCTATTCTGTCTAATGAAAATATGAATCAAGAAGAGTTACCTCAAGATGCTGGTAATATCACTGCACTGTTTCCAACGAAACTTAATTCCCCCAGCAGACAAAAAGACTCGTCCCCTTTCCTCGAGACCTATGTCTGCAGCATCAATTACTTCAAGAGCAGCTCTAAGGATGCGGTCAATTTCTGCAAACGCATACGGAAAGGAAGTCAAACTCACGGGTTTTGAATTTCGCAGAAACCCAGTTGTCGAAGCTCTTGCAGAGCAGCTTATTGAGAGTGAGTCTGCTTCAATACAAAGCAAGCAATTTAATCTCGAAATCAGCACGACGGCAAGAAACTGAGCACATGAATAGACTATTGTTACTTCGACTCACAAATCCATGGTCCAGCATTAAAAACAGTGAAGTACTATTTACAGATTATGCTTGGAACCAAATTCACGTAAGAAAGCTCACATAATATCTCCTTTACTAAACTTTCATTTAGCAAGACTTTGGAAAACCCCAACGCCCCAAAACCGCCCCAACCTCCACAAAGAAGTCTCCGCGTCGCTCAGTACCTGCCGTAAAAATGCCAGATGTTCCTCCACCAGAACCAACCCGCCGCGACATTTACTTTGCAAAACTTGCAACGCCACGTCCAAAACACTTCAACGACCCTTTACCTCCCGAAATTCCCACACCAAGACATCTTCCTGGCCCTCCCGACCTCGAGCGCCTTGAAGCTCTCGCGAGACCACGTCAAATACATCCTCCATACCAAAGCCCCATCGTATACCCAGGATGTACAGACGCACAACGGAAAAAACCTGTCCGAATCCGAGAAATCGATCCAGCAGTGTTTAATCGCTTGACGAAGCCCAAAACTGTGATTCGACCGGAAGATATCGAACCGCTCCATGTACCACAAGTCAAGAGAAGTAAAATTGGACAACGGTTGATGAAGGAGGTCAAGAGCCGGATTGATGCAGCTCCGGGACCTTCTTCTCAACATACAGCAAATAGTGGCGACTTTTTGGCTGGCGGGGATATGGATGTCAGTCGAAATGAGAGCTTTGCGGAGCCTGTTGTTGAAGGACGTTTTACACTCAGTTTAAGACCTAAGAGTGGAGCTGTAAGTAGAACGAGTCAAGTTGGAGATCAGCATACTTCAATGTTGACAAAGACAAATGTGGCCGTGTCTCAAGTCTTTGTGGATATGTATGAGCATAGTACTGGATTGAGCTCTGTCAATTTGAACGAAGAAGGCGCTCCTTCAGGTCTAAATATCTACCAAACCCAAGATATGGAGCCAGCCATGGAAACACTCGAAAAACAGGAGTCTATACTCTCAATCAGTCGACCATCTATTAATCTCAATATGGAAATCATGGTTCAACGTCCTTCAGTGAGTCCCGCAATTGTAGAACAAGAGTCCGAGACTTCGCATTCCATATCTGTAGAGCCCGCAATAGATACATCCGTTCCTCCCGAAGCAAATATAATCATATCTCCAGATCCAACCTCTTCTACAACACACAACCTCCTTGAACTCACTGAGGAGCACCACGCAGCCGCTGTAAAACTACAATCGACATTCCGCGGGTTTGCACTCAGAAAACGCTTATCCCTCGTGGATGATAACCGAGCATGGGACTTACGTGCGAGCACCATTCAACCCGACTATGTCGACAACACCCGGCAGAGCATTAGTCAAGGATACAGGGAGGAAGAAGGAGGCCCATTAAGTCTAGCACAAAGCATGCATATCATGCGAAGTATCTCTGGTTCCCGCATGATAATGGAGGAAAAAGAGGAAGGAGAAGAAGTAGACGAGAATGGAAAAACATCCATAGTCGAGACCCATGCATCAGCAAGACCCTCTTCATACGTTTCAAGACGTGGATCCGCTGCTGCAGGTCTAGGATCGGTCACAATCCATGAATCAGCAACAGGATCCCAAACTGGATTAAAATCGAGCACAGAAAGTTTCGGAATGGGGAAAAAGCTCCACCTATTACCGACCGAGTTGGACGCACGAAGCGCAAACATAAGTATCCGTCCAAGTGTTGCCGTAGATGGAGTCACAGACTCCCAACAACTCCAGATCACAGATGCAGCACATAAGAAATTGGAATCACTCAAGCAAGAGAACGAAGGTAGTGATGATAGCATCACGCTTGGGAAACTCCTTCACTTACTTCCAAAGGATTTGGAAGGGCACAGTACAAATACGATTGGGACAAGTGTTCCAAGCATGGCTGTTACGCCCAGAATTGACACGGAAGAAAGCTTTGGAAATGTATCGAATGCCGCGACGCATGGGAGTATCAATCATATCGCGCAGAGTGATGAAGTTCCAGTTGTCCTTGAGAAGGCAAGTCGTGTGACAAGTTTGCGACAATCTGTCGGAAAAGGTTTAGACAATGAATTATCTGGCTCCAAATCACAAGTTAATTCTGCTCCTGCTGTCGACGAAACTGTTGAGGAACATTTTGATGTGGTGCCTGAACCTGTTGATGATTACGTGGATGCTGGTGCTGAAGAACCTGTCCCAGAATACGCCGAAGTAGTTGATGAAGATATGCATGAGGATGCTATTCCAAGCGTTGAAGATGCTGTGGATGATTATTCGCCTGTAGTTGCAGAAGAACCAATTACAGACTATGCCGATGAAGTTCTTGAAGCTGTACCTGACGACCACATTGCAAACTTTGAAGATGCTACAGATAATGCCGTTCAAAGTCTACCAACGGATAATTTTGTGGAAGACAACTTCACAGAAAATGTTCAAGACGCATTTAAATCATCTCCTCCAGAAGATGCCATTCCAGATTCATTTGACGAAAGCCACGGTATTGAAAATGAGCCGGTTTCGGAAATATTTGAAGATGTTGTTGACAGCGTTTTAGTCCCGGCAGAAGTAGCTGAAAGTCCTATCGAAGACATATTCGAAACAGCCATAAACGAGTCTCCAGATATTGTTAACAGCAATATACCTGATTCAATCGTTGACGACTCTCTTCCCCTGACGAATGACTCAAATCGAAATTCAAAATCCCACACTTCCAAATCTCCCGAGGTTGTAACAAATTCTGAGCAACGGTCAAGTCAGGCCGTTGTGGACGAACATCTAAGCAAAAGATTCAGGAGCTTGGATGAGTTGAACCCTCATTTAAAGGCAGCAAGTATGTCTGTAACATCAAAATCTGTGGGTTCACTTCCACAAACACAGTCCATCATAAATACGAGCAAAGAGACGTTAAATAATGCGACAGAGGGAGCTAGTGTTGCACGCAAGAGCGTGGAGCAGCTGCTTCAAGGATCTGTTGATGAACTGCAGATGCAAACAGAAACCGAGAATCAGTAGTTGTGTGTCACTTAAAGTTAACTTAAAAATATATATTTAAATTCTATGAATAAAAAGGCGTGCAGTATTTTTTAAACTAGATTTATTATAATCAAACACACTTCACAACCTCGCCCTTCTCCAAACTAATCATGTTTGTAAGGATACGCGGCATTTCTTCCTCGTGGTGAGAAACAAACACCAAACTCTGATCCGAGTTCAAAAACTCTCGTTCCATCCATTTGTGAACAATCTCGACACCATCTTCGTCAACGCCTTGGAACGGCTCATCCATAATGACGAGAGGTGGCTTTTTAACTAAAGCTCGCATGATAAGACCCATCCTCTGTTCCCCCATCGACAAATCCACAAACTTGATATCCCTTTTTTCCCAGAACCCAAAGTCCCGCATGATTTGTTCCGCAGCATCCAACTGTTCCTTTGTCAATTGTTGCGCAGAATTATCTCCACTCCCGAATCCCGTACATACAGCATCCAAAACAGTCACTGCAGGTTTACCATCCGCGCCATTAATAAATCCACGCAGGAACCGAGAAGTGAAGTGAAAATGAAATTCTGGCGACACGAATCCAATTTTTTCCTTGATGTCCCAGATGGAAACCCCAGATTCTCCACGGCGGTGTCCAAACAGAGTCACATCATTTGAGTACGCTTGAGGGTGGTCTCCCACGAGAATAGACAGGAGAGTTGTTTTTCCAGATCCATTTGCACCCGTGAGACCCCACTTTTGGCCCTTTTTGATTGACCAGTCGACATTGGTAAGGATTTTTGTTCCATCGACAGCGGCCACATTCACATTTTGGAGTTCAACGATGGGTTCACCCGTAACAGGGACAGGCTTCAAACCATCCACAAGATTTTGTTGAGCCTTCCGTTTCTTTTCTTCTCTGTGCGCATCATATTCCGCATGAGAGCCCTGAAACACGACACTCAGTTTATCCAGTTCGAGAACATGCGTGATCCAACTCGGCAGCGAGTCCTGAGGACGCATGAGGAGCATGATAGTGGGGAATGCAGGGTCTTTTGTCAAGTCCCCCAACAAGTCGCCAAACTCTTTCCGCGTGGCAACATCCAAACCCATCATGGGTTCATCGAGGATCAAGTACTTTGCAGAGGCAAGGTCAGAAAAGAGTAACGCTTTAGCGAGGCGGACGCGCATGAGCTGTCCGTTTGAGAGACGGATCATTGGGAGTTTCGCGATTTGGGAGAGATTGAATTTCTCAGCGATGCGTCGTTTTGCAGGGTCGAGTTGTGCGAGGGGGTCCTTGAAAGCCAGTTGTGGTTTGTTTGTGATGTTTCCCTCGGCGTCTCTGATTGCAACGGACAAGTTGCGCTCCTTTTCTGCACCGAGAATAAACTCAGCGGCGGTGACTTCGTCGTCGTCGACACGCGCGTGGTACCTGTCCTGGACGGTTGCGGCCTTGTAGGTCGAGTCTGTGAAGGCCATCAGACGCACCGACGGCCCGTGCTCAAACTGCCACGGAAGCGGAATCGACGCTTCGGCGGTCGGCGACACCCAGCGAAGGCGGCCGGCGAGGGCACTTCCCTGGTGGTGTTATCTGTAAGAAGTAGTAGCGAGATAAGCAGAGAACTCACCAGCGTCGACTTGCCACTTCCAATCTTGCCTACGATCGCCCATCGCTCGTCGCTCTTGATTGTCCAGTCAAAGAACGGCTCAATCAGTGGCACGAGCGACCCATAGCGAATGATGGACGCGCTCTTGATCTGGAGAAGCGTTCGCGACGCCATTCTCAAACAATTTCTTATTATTCATTGAAATCGATTCATGCAAGAATGAACTCACGCGGAATCAATCCTTCGAACTCTTCCTTTTACTCTTTACCGAATGGATCCTTTACTTGCCTTGATGGATCCGCAACACTTCCTCTTTCCGCCGTAAATGATGACTACTGCGACTGCACAGACGGCTCGGATGAACCTGGGACTTCTGCCTGTCCAAACGGCGTCTTTTGGTGCCGTGGGATTGGGGGCTTCGTGTCGCTGCCGAGTTCGCGAGTCAATGACGGCATCTGCGGTGTGTTCTTTCAGTGCTGTCAATCCGCATGTCAATAACAAGCCTAATACATAGATTCACAATGCTGCGATGGATCAGACGAGTACTCTTCTGGCCTTGTCTGTCCCATATCCTGTCCTCTGACTCCACTCAACTCAACTTCTCAACCACTACCACAACAATCAGATGAGCAAAAAGATCGTCAAATGGATGCTGCGCCATCGGGGTTTCTGATACTATTTCTGATTATAGTGGCATACTCTATCCATAGTTGGTTGGGTGCTCGAAGGAGGAAGATGGAACGGAATTCCCTTCCCCTCCACAATAGACGACAACGGCATACACTGTTATCCAAGCGAAACTTTGATTGACTCTACAATAAAGCCTATAGATCGAAAGAAAAATGTTCACATGCACTCATGCCGCAGCCAAAAAGCCATCAGTCCTGCCATTCAACGCGTCACCCTTTTGACTGCTCACATCTCTCTTCTTCTTGTACCAAATTCCACCCAAAGTGATTCCAACCACTGCGATAACGACAGCAATAGAAACGCCAGCAATCGCACCAGTCGACATGGAATTCCCATTCTGTTGAGAATCGTTCTTGATGGCAGTGGCGTCACCACTTCCGACTACAGTCCGTGTGGAATACATGGTTTTGATTGAGTTGATGTCAGTAACGGCTACTAAGGTCGGGCCCAAAAGAGATGCCATCGTAGAAAAGAAGAAGAAGAAGAAGAAGAAGACGGCGACTGACCTGAGTTGGTAGACGTGGATTGTAAGGTATTGGTTCCCGCGGTCAACATTAATTGCGAAGTAGCCGTTGGCAGTAAAGTCGTAGTGAGCAAAGTCTTCACTCCTTGATCAGTAGTAACAGCAGCTGCAGTAGTAACAGGTGAAGTCTTGCCTTGATCTAGAGTGGTAACGAACGGAACAAGTGGAACCATTGACGTTGTCAAAACACGATCAACAGCCGTAGAAGTCAAAGCCATACCAGATGGAGAAGGAGGTGCATTATTACACGTCACACTAGCACTTGGAGTTCCCGCATGATACTGACAAAACTGGCTCCAAGCCGTGTCCAATGATGTACCCATCTGCGGACACACGGAAATACTCTGATCCGTTCCATCACTCCCACCCAACGCATTTGTAAGCGCTTGAGCGTACTTAAGCCGATACGGAGCCGCAAACTGGAAAAAGACGCTGGATGTAGCGCTTGAACATTCCAAGCTGTTCACACACTTGAGTGCAGTCCCAACCGTCGATGCAGCTCCGCAATTGAACTTCCAGAACCAAACCGCAGATCCCCACGCCAAGGTTTCATCCGTCGCGACTAATCCTGGATTCGTCATGATGTCTTGACGGCCCACTGCATCAGCAAATCCTTGATAGTTCGCCCTACCCGTCAGCTGGATGTATCCACGTCCCTGTTCACGATCGCATTCAGTCCGATCATTCTTGACCCAACACAAAGAAACTAGCGACTGCTTACCCAGAAGTTGTCACCGTAGATCCCCTTACAATTGCCTGGATCTTTGACACATTGAACCTCCTCAGTCGTCGACAAGCAAATGCTTTCAAATAGAATGTTGGCCACGAATGCAATCTTCTCATCTGTCGTAGTGAGGGTACCGGGAAACTGAGCCAGTGCGGCATTCAATCCTGCAATCTTGCCGTCGAGGACAGATCCAGTTGGCAGAGTGAACGAGTTTCCTGCGCCGTACCAGTATCGTTGGAGAAGTGTACCAGAGCCATAGTATTCAGAGCAGATGGAAGAGATGGCGGCTTCCATATTATCTTTTTTTTTGCTTACTAACCTCTTAATTCACAAAAAGAACGAAATATATGTAAAAGAGTTTAGAAATAGGGTGCATGAGAACAGATGAACTTGCAGTTGGAGTGCCCTTCACTGAATTTGTGGAGACTACTGCTTGAATTCGAGTTGAAGTAGGGACTACATCTACAGGTGATACTCCAGAGGACAAAACTGTCGAGAATGAAGACGTAATTGCCGTCATTGTAGTTGAATCACTTCCATCCATCGTTTTGGTGGCTGAAACCCCTCCCATCACCTTTTCCCCAACAACTACAACAATCGGTTTCCCACAAGTGACACTCTCACTTGGAGTCCCTGCATGATACTTACAAAACTGATCCCAAGCAGTCTCCAACGAAGTCCCCATCTGCGGACAAACAGCAACACTCTTTGCAGCAGCATCTCCTACACCAACGGCGCCCGCAAGCTTCTGCGCAATCAACAACCGATAAACAGGAGCAAACTGAAAATACATTGTCGAAGTCGCACTTGAACACTCCAAACTGTTGATACACATCAACGCATCACCAACCGTGCTCGCCCCTTTACAATTACCCTTCCAAAACCAAACAGCAGAAGCCCACGCCAACGTCTCATCACTCGCAACCAACCCAGGATTCGCAACTACATCCTGTCGTCCAATAGCATCCGCGAACGCCTGATAATTTGCTTTCCCTGTGAGTTGGATATACCCACGACCCCAATAATTATCACCATACAGTTTCACACAGTTTCCAGGATCTTTCACGCACTGGGCTTCTTCCTTTGTCGAGAGACACGCGCTTTCGAATAGTATATTTGCGAGGAACGAGACGGTTTGGTCTGTGGTTGGGAGGGCGTTTGGGAAAAGCGTGAGCGCTTGGGCAAGGCTTGACATTTTTGCGGAGTAAGAGGGGAGTGTGAATTGGAGTCCTGCGCCGTTCCAGTAGGCGGTGAGAGTTGTTCCTGGTGCGTATAGTGTGTTACAGATGTCGCTCACGGTTTGGGTGAGGCCTGTTGGATCCATTTGATTCTGCTAGTTGTTCCAAAATTACCTAAATAAGCACCACAATTTTATTACTCTCTTCGGATCGCATTAAATTTTATTACCCTTCATTCCAATTTCAATGGAATATACTCTTTCTGGCTCCTTAGGAATCAAATGGCTCTTATCTTCCCATAAGTTGGAATTTGGAATACTCTTATGAACATCCATCCCTTCTACCTAAGATAACATCATTACCAGAATAGTCATCTTTTATTTCTAATCAAATCTGGACAATTGTAAAACATAGAGAAAGCGTACACCACACAAATTTCAAAACAATAATTAACGCGTTTTATCGCATTTAGCAAGTGATTCCACAGACAGACTTGACTTCGCCAACACAGGTGCTGTCCCAAGAAGTGGATCCACAGTAGCTGTCAGCGGCAACAATCTTGGCAACACAAGTGTCACAGGTAGATCTCAAAGCAACACCAGTAACACACTTGCTGTGAGCACAGGTGGTAGCGGCAGTGGTGGTCGGGACAGCAGCGGTAGTGGTCTTGACTCCAGCAGCAGTCGTGGTCTTGACACCACCAGCAGTGGTGGTAGCAAGCTTTGGACCACTTGCCATACACGCGTTGTCTGAGTTGGACCAAGTCTTCTGAACAACGTAAGTAACTCCATCAGCACCAACAGTGGTTCCTTGTTGAGCGTTACAGATGTCTCCGTTCTCTCCGTTGGTCTGGTCGTACCAAGCGAGTGGGGATCCAATCACGGTGGCAACACCAACAGCAGCGTCGGTAGCAGCTTCAGCGAGCTCGTGGGACGCGACAGAGAACATGTTGTTGACTGTGGAAGGGTTGCTTCCACAGCCTCCAGCACAGGAACCTCCTTGGTCTGGAATAACTCCGTAGTAGAGGTACTTGGTACCAACGTTCAAGGAGGAGATATCGATGGTCCCGTGGTACGCGCAGAAGACGGAGCAAGAAGCACTTCCACCTTGGGTGATGCTGATTCCTGGAGCAAAGTGGATTGGGTAGTAGGTGTTGGCGGTTGGCTTGATTTGTCCAGTTGAGATTAAGTTGGTGAGGAAAGGGTGGATGTCATTGACGTCGTCCAAAGCAGTCTTGGTGGCAGAGACAGAGAATCCTGGAACAGCGGAACCGCGGTTGACGTTGTATTGAGCCAAAACGTCGTACCAGGAAGACTGAACAACACCAGCGTAGAAGGCATTGGTTTGGGACTGGTAGTTGGTGTTACCGTAGAAGATTGGGTGGACTTCGACTGTTTTAAGTGATTGGTTGGTTAGGGGTAGTTTGAAGCATATGATTATGTGAACAAATGTCATATACCATTTGAGATGACTGGTCCTCCGTAGTAGGTCAAGTGAGCAGAGGTAGCAGCAAGGTTCAAGGCTTCGTGCTTCTTGACACCATCCTTCAAGTGCCAGGAGACATTGTGTGGCAGTGGTGCTTGGGTTGGAGCAGCGGCAACAAGAGCAGCGGCAGCAAAGACGACAGACAAGAGCATTTAAGTAAGATTTCAGTTGATGTGTTTCATTGGACAAGAATATTGCTGTTTATGTATTGTTTCCAAGGTGGCGTGTGGCCACTTCGCCTAAGTCTCGTGGATCATTTTGACAACGTGACCACGGTAACACGGAAATTTTCTACCAAGCATTTAGCGCCACTTGCCATCTTGTGCGAGGTTCCTTAGGATTTTGACCGGACGAAAACTTGGATGTCTGTTTGTCACTGATGCACATCGAACTGACGACTATGGAACCGCGAGGAACCGAGAAGCAGATGAGTTACATTGCCAAGAAATGAAATGGATAAGGGTGGTGATCAAAGCCACTGACTGGAAGACGCTTTCGTTCTGAAAATTAACACTAGACGAGCCACAACCTAATGAAATGGAGGTATTACCGTCTGCAAGAAGCCAGACGATTATAAATAATTGTGTATATTAATAATTGATCGTGAATGAAACTCGTATCACCGTTGATTAGGTGATACAATTGTTAAATCAGCCCACCATATCAGTTTGTACATTGTTTACGCAATGGAATGTCACATATGGGCTAACTCATTTTAAATACTTCCACTATTGCAATCTATCAGTCATCTCAGTGCAACAGTTTATTTAATGACATTATTTTACGGAAAATATCAACCGGTCCTATCCAGCAGTTGGTAAGAGTTGTTTCAGGGACGCAGAGTGTGTCATAGATACCGCTCGCGGTTTGTGTGAGGGTTCTTGGATCGATTCGATTCTACTAGTTATTCAAAAATCACTTTCCAGGCCCCGTAGTGTCCTCTGCAAGTAGATACCACGACAATATCTCTTTGAATCCAATAGTGTTAGTTAAATTACTGATTCAACGCGCAAGGTCACAAAATCCGGTTAAATATATGTTTATCATAGAGGGGCATCAAGTGTTGTATAGTGTAGTGGTGATCACCCTGGTTTTTGATACCAGTAACTCCGGTTCGAATCCGGATACGACCTTGGTATAGTGCTTTTGGTTGGGAGTTGCGTTTGTGGTTGTTGCTTCACACACTTTGCCAAAGCAAGGACTTCGACTTCAAAATACCCCTTCCTCTCTTCTTACGCGCAAGTAGGTCCAATGTGTTACGATACATAAATCCAAATGGAACCATGATTGGCCATAGGAAGTTCCAAGGCGGCTCCCCAGGAGCCCGTGGCTCCCCCCACTCATTGTGACTCATGGGGAGCCAAAGAAGTTTGGGCTCCCCCCGCCGACTCCCCACTATATACCATCAACATTTCCATAGCTCCATCCCATAACTTGAATAAATACCCTCAGTAGCGAACTTTATTTGTCCAATAACTTGAATGTACGAAACTAAACTGTACAGGTTGCCTGATTGTGACCTGTTTTCGCATTTTCCGCATTAAATCGCTCGCTTCTTTGTTTCTTTCAGCAGAGAGGGAGTCGCTCTCATTTTGCCTTATTTTCTTCGACTTTCGACTAGTTTAACCACAGTGTTTAACAGCAGTTGGAAACTCAAGACTCACACAAACCTCCTTGACAATATGAACACTGTTTCTTCCGAAAGTCTCTTTGGAGGTGCTGAAGACTCGCTGAAAGGGAAAAGCGTCTGATTGTTGGCTATTGCGCTATTTGCTACCAGTGTCCGAAAATATGTATGTTCATCTCCATGATCTCTCACTTCCACAAAAAGATACAAAACTTATGACTCACACATTTTATTATGACTCAAAATGAGTGGGGGGAGCCACGGGCTCCCAGGGAGCCGCCTTGGTTTTTTCTCGGCCATATTATGGTAACGCTTGTTGGGCCCTTGATTTTCATGGGTTATCAAACAATAGTGAATAAAAGAACGTCATTGGATATGACTTGAGTGAATGGAGTATTGATGAAATCGGGAAACTTGGAGCGATTGTTGATAGAAGAAGAAATGAAACTGATTGAGCAAGAATACCTTAATATTTGAAAAAAATCTTATTCATAACGTATTCCCGCGATTTTTCTATCGCCGTAGAGCTTCATACGTGCGGAAAGATATTATGATTATTTGGGTTAGGCCTTGGGGAAAATACGGGAGTATGTCCGAGTGGTCTAAGGAGCTGGACTTGAAATCCAGTATGCTCTGCATGCGCAGGTTCAAACCCTGCTGCTCTCGCTTATTGTTTTCAATTGGTTCGGTGGGAGGTCTGAATTGTGGTGTCATGAAATCACACTATATGAACCACAAAAAAGTCAGCAAGCCTTTCGACGAGTGAAGTACTGACCTCTTTCGTCATTTACCGTTTACGCAGAGCTCGATTCGCAGCGCGATGCTTTTGAAGTTTTTTTATGTTCGACAGAAGTGGTAGGCTCAAATGGGTCACAGAAATCAGAACCTAAATGTTTATTTACTACTTCCAAGCCACCTTCTGTATTCTTTGTCATTGTACAGGCTACCATTCTCTCGAAGCCAAATCACAACATCATCTCGTGCTGTCCAGAGTCCATTCAACTCACAATGTCGTATTAAAACATTTGATAATATTTTAAAATCCGAACTAGTTAACGAGCCAGCTTTTGCTTGAGATTGTATCCTCACAAGGAATTTCCAAAAGTCCATCACGCCAACATCCGTAACTAAATTAACGCCAATGAAGTGATTACGTGAATCAGCGTCATATTTCAATGCGTTGGAGCAAGCAACAATATCTGCTCCTCTAAGCTCGAAAGACCTCCCTTGGAAAGCGAAAGCAAGATACGACGCAATCAAAACTTCGTTCGCCTTTTTCATGAGCTCTCCAAAGTCTTCTTCCTTCATCCATCGATGCATAGCAGATTCAAGGTCATCCACACGATCTAATAGCCCTGACACAAGCCGTCCCGCTCCGTTCACAGCAAGACTTTTTTTCAGAGCCCCAAGCTCTCCCATAGGCATCAATAGCCCGTCAAGAGCATTGACATCGTCTGGCGAGTTTCCCTTTGATTGAGACAACTCAACCGTTTTGATCCGCAGCAAATCCGTTCCAATTTTGTTTAAGTCTCGCGAAAACGCGTATATCGCATACCATCCCGCAGCCCTGCCAATCCCTTTTGCAGCTCGAACCAACAGACTCGTGTCGATATTGGCGCCATCAATTAACGCGTGGTAAACTGTTTCTTTGATTTTAGGAACACTGTGAGTCGCACAATAATGGGCAGCGACTGAGTCGTAAATAGGCAAGGGAGGTTCTGAGTTTGATGCATTGGTTTGGTTCAGTATTTTTGATATCGAGGATCGGTATGTGTCATAGAGGAAACAAAGATTCTGCTCTTGAACAGCCTTTGGGCGTTGTGGTGATATTGGTGCTCCTGGAGACAGTTGAATGGAATCAACCGACACTGATTGCATTTGTCGAGAGATATGTGGAAGCCCTCCTCCTTGTCGGGATATAACAGGTCGACCCAAACTATCGGACTTTCCACAAATATGTCCGAGCCTCGAAATTAATGCAGTAAGAATGTGGAGCGTTGGTTTGATGCCTTGCGATATCATCGTTTTGTAAGTTTGAAGTGCAGCCTCAATGTCACCATCTTTAAACGAAGAAGTTCGTTTCAAATGGACTGTCAATAAGCATTCTTTAAGAAATTGTTAATATCACTATGTTGAACTATCCGGTTTTACTTGCCCATAGGTAATTGCATCGCTGTGAAGCCCATTCTCGCCCATTTGCGAGAGAACTTTCCTTGCACCCTCGTAATCATGTTTACTAGCGTATCCGCTTATAAGTGTGTTGAAAACACGTCGATCAAAGCCGGATTCGAGTTTGTTTCCAAACTGTCATTTTCCATCCTCCGAATCCAGTTCTCAGCCCCTCGCATGTCCCCAACTTTTGAAAATCCGTGCAAAACAGCAGTATAAGTCTTTATATTTGGCACATTTCCTTCAGTTGGTCGAGTCTGGCTTTGACACAGCTCTTGGAACCATCGTAATGCTTCTGCCACATTTTTTTGGTGCGCATATCCACTTATTATTGCTGTATATGTTGGCGCGGTCGGTATTATTGGGGGATGAATAGGAACGGCTGGGATTCCAAGTGGTTCAACAAACTGTCTTGAGTACGGTTTCCGTCCTGCATCACGTCGAACCAAAATATTGCCAGACGAGGTTCGCGAGCTTTCATAAATGCATCAATCATAGTTGTATACGTGTGTTCATCAGGAACCAAGGAGACTGTCATCTCTTCGTAAAGCCGCACCATAGTGGCGAGGGATTCGTTGTTATCACGGTTTGAAGCCTTAGCGTACATGTTAATTAACGCGTTGTAGTAACGCGTATCAAGAACGATCGTAGTATTCGTGACAGACTCATGTAGTGACATGGCAGACTGTACATCTCCCGCTTTTGCATATGCTTGAATTAGAATGGTATAAAAAGTGAGATCTGGCTCATGTCCCATGAATGTCATTTTTTCGAGAATGAGTTTACAGTTTACAATATCATCGAGGGCTGCGAATCCTTTCAGAAGATGAGTATACGTCAATAGAGATGGCTTGATTCGACTGTGGCTAATCATGGTATTGAGCAGGAAAATGGCGCGTGAGAGGAGTCGGGTGTGGGTGTTTTGCAATAAGATTCAATCAGAGCCGCATAACAAATGGAAATGTGTTTAGATTGCGATTGGGAGTCCGGCTCACTGGCAGACAGAATATATGATAAGAACCATGGCTCAACTTCCATCGGCCGAGAACAGTGGGTGTATGTTGCGACAACACTTCGTATGACTAAGAAAACTGTTCAAATCCAAAGAAACTTGACTAGTCGGTACATACTGCTTTCAGTTTCTTTCTTTGCAATCAGTGAGCTACTTGGTCGAAGAACGTGTTCAGAGATCCAAGGAAGCAGACTATTGACCCGATCAGGTTGATTTGTTGAGCCAAATGCATTGACAACAGCCCGCACAAGTGAAAGCATATCACTATTTTGTGATGATGATTTGCTTGCGCGTATTGGATCTCTGTGAGCCTGACTGCTGCCAGATGCGCTGTTGGATGGCGATCGCAATGCATCCTCCGCAAGTCGAACAAAAGCCACAAAGTCTGCTTCATTCAGTGTTCCTCTTCCAGGTTTCTGTAGCAGCTTCAACCGCGTCGCTGCGCCAAGGGCAGTTGACAAGGATGGCATCTGAAAAAGGAAATAAATTAATGAAGGAGAGAAAAGAAAAGGAAACGTATACTTCACATCAAATGCCCCAATAGCGATATTCAGTATTCATGAAGAGGAAGGAAGGAGAGTTCGGATTGAATTGGATTGACGTCTGAATACATTTCTTCCAACGAAGATATATGAAACTTCTCATTTCGTCCATAATTTTCATTTATCTGCCAAATACGTTGGGAATTTGGGATCTCTATGACATTGTTGAATGAAAGGAACGAAACAGAAAATGCAACCAATCCTTGCACTAGCGTTTCTGAGTGTAGCTCTCACCTCGGTGATTGCCACTGATCCACTGCTCGGAGTGCATCCGTCAAGTACGTATTTCACT
>MCGO01000365.1:15000-20000 GCA_002104985.1 Rhizoclosmatium globosum | reverse complement strand
CGGTTTGTATTTTTGGGGTTTCAACTCGCATTTCTAGCGCGCTCCCTATATGCTCTACGCCCAAACCAAAGGGTGTGGGGGTCATTTAAAAGCTTTAATATGCACGTACCGGGTTTGGTTGGGCTCAAATAGTTAAGGGGAGTGGTTTGGTTGTTGGGTCCCCAACTCGCATTTCTCGCGCGTTCCCTGTGCGCTTTACAGCCAAACCAAAGGTACTGGGGGTATTAATAAAGCTTTTTTATGCATCGACAGCTTTCGAAAGTCCGAATTTGGTAAAGGATGAGGGTGTAGTTTTTTGGGTCCCCAAACTCGCATTTCTAGCGCGCTCCCTGTCCACTTTACAGCCAAACCAAGCCCAGAGCGACGATTCTCGTACTCTAAAACCCCTTGGAGGCCGTTTATTTGGGGTGTTTTGATTCGGGTATTGCAAAAGTGTTTCATGAGCACAACCCAACACTCCCCAAGCTATTACAAGCAAGGTCCCTACAGAACTTGGTCAAGTCATTTCTTTTGTTTTATTAAAGTGGTTTGTAAGTGTGGGGATGGTGGGAGTAGTAGCTGTAAGCCTTTAAGCTAGGTTTTGGTAAGCTTTCCTAGCCTTTGGTTAAGTTGGGTTAGGGGCCTCCTGACTTTCCTTGGTTCAATCCCTAGCCTTGGTTAAGTTGGGTCAGGAGGCACCTAACATTCTTAGGTTCAGTCCCTGACCTTGGTTAAGTTGGGTCAGGAGCTTGGTTAAGTTGGGTTAGGAGCCTCCTGACTTTCCTTGGTTCAATCCCTAACCTTGGTTAAGTTGGGTCAGGAGGCTCCTGACTTTCTTAAGTTCAATCCCTGACCTTGGTTAAGTTGGGTCAGGAGGCTCCTGACTTTCTTAAGTTCAATCCCTGACCTTGGTTAAGTTGGGTCAGGAGCCTCCTGACTTTCTTAAGTTCAATCCCTGACCTTGGTTAAGTTGGGTCAGGAGCCTCCTGACTTTCTTAAGTTCAATCCCTGACCTTGGTTAAGTTGGGTCAGGAGCCTCCTGACTTTCTTAAGTTCAATCCCTGACCTTGGTTAAGTTGGGTCAGGAGCCTCCTGACTTTCTTAAGTTCAATCCCTGACCTTGGTTAAGTTGGGTCAGGAGCCTCCTGACTTTCTTAAGTTCAATCCCTGACCTTGGTTAAGTTGGGTCAGGAGCCTCCTGACTTTCTTAAGTTCAATCCCTGACCTTGGTTAAGTTGGGTCAGGAGCCTCCTGACTTTCTTAAGTTCAATCCCTGACCTTGGTTAAGTTGGGTCAGGAGCCTCCTGACTTTCTTAAGTTCAATCCCTGACCTTGGTTAAGTTGGGTCAGGAGCCTCCTGACTTTCTTAAGTTCAATCCCTGACCTTGGTTAAGTTGGGTCAGGAGGCTCCTAACAATCTTAACTTCAATCCCTGACCTTGGTTAAGTTGGGTCAGGAGCCTGGTCAAGTCAAGCCAGGAGCCTCCTAACATTCTTGGGTTCAGTCCCTGACCTTGGTTAAGTTAGGCTAGGGACCGGCCTGACTTTCCAAGGCTTCCAAGGCCAACTTGCCTGGGAAACCAAGGGAAACCAAGGCAGCTCCTTGGTTCAATCCCTACTCAGCTTAGACAAACTTAACTCCGCCTAGCCCGCCGCCTCCTAGCATCAAACCCGTGACGGCCGATTTTGTCAAACACAATAATTACACTTTGGGGACACTATTCAGTACAGGGTTGTGCAAAAAAAACGGTCCCGACCCTCTTATGGGAGTAAGAAGCAACATTGGGCTGATAGTTCCGACGATTCCTCTCTGTTTGCTTCGAGACGTAAGTACGGGCTGGAGGAACCGGTTGACGAGGTAGGATTCGCTAGGCGGAACTGCCGGACCCAACCGGGGATGAGCCGCTTGGAAAGGTCTATCCCTAGGGCCGTGAAAACGTGTTTGAGTTGATAACTTGGTGTCCTCGAAACCCCGAATACCAGAACCGAATTGCTGTTTATAAGCGGTGAGGAGGGCTGAGTGCTAGGCAAAGTACAGGGCGTTACCGGCCATCTATCAATGAATGCTGTAGCGGAGGCGACACCAACTGCAATACGACGGCTAGGCGAGGAAAGTCTGGACCTTTTTTTTATTTTCCAAGGGAGCAATCCCAAGGGAGAGAGAGAGAGGGAAAGGGCCGTACTCTCTAGCAAGAGCTATTGGTTCTAACCCTCCTAGTGCACGTTAGTAGCTGAAATTTCACACCTCCCGAGGGCCTGGGGCAGAATCGAGTCTTACTCTATATGGGTTTGAGGACGCTGGTGAAAACTCTTGAAAACCTAGACTGTGACGAGTGCCAACTAGGGGATTGGGCCTTTGTTTGCCCGGCGAACTGTTGGACGACCCACGGTCGAACAAAACCAAATCCTAAGGGCTGCTAGTAGTGTCGCAAGACGCAAACGTTGATTCCTGGGTAGGCTAGTGAAGGTGCGTTGATACCCTCTGGGTAGAAATTCGCTTGTAACCAGTCTGGGGAGTTTCCTTCGAGGTTGCTTATAGGTACGACGCCTGAGGCCGATGTGGCGCTAGCGGTAAAACGCTAGACTGCATAAGAAAGCTTCGGTTTTAAAAGTGTTGCGCTTGGGCTTCTGAGGGGGTTTCTCTTCTCCGAAGGTTGGGTGTTGCTAACTAGGGAAAAAAGTCGCTGAAAAGTGGCAGACGTCCTTGGCGCGGTGGCATCTTCTGGCCTAGGAAAACCTATTGAGCGGCAATTGAGGTTAAGTGCGGGTTGCGAGTAAGGCGAATAGTGCATTGTCCTGCGGTGATGAGCCGCGTTTCGGTGTGCGAGTAGTCACAAAGTAGTTCGTATTATGGCTATCATTATGTCTTGGCTAAGGTACTTTGGATCCGCGCAAAGGGTTGAAAAGAAGAGTATTGGGAAGCTTCTCCTAACCAGGGAAGTGGACTAGGACGATTCTTGGATTCCCCGAGCTAAGAAACGAACGAATTATTCTGAGATGCGGGCGTCTGGTGTTATGTTCGGCTGAGGATGGGCCTAAGATTTGGAAATCCGAGGACTAGGACCTGAGACAGCAGCGAGTAGCATTGGGCGTTTCCGCTAACGGTAGTTACCTGGTTGATCCTGCCAGTAGTCATATGCTTGTCTCAAAGATTAAGCCATGCATGTCTAAGTATAAACTCGTTTGTACTGTGTGAAACTGCGAATGGCTCATTAAATCAGTTATAGTTTATTTGATATAACCTTACTACTTGGATATCCGTGGTAATTCTAGAGCTAATACATGCAATTAAAATCCTGACTTCTGGAAGGGATGTATTTATTAGATAAAAAACCAACCCGGCAACGGTTCTTTGGTGATTCATAGTAACTTTTCGAATCGCATGACTTTACGTCGGCGATGGTTCATTCAAATTTCTGCCCTATCAAGTTTCGATGGTAGGATAGAGGCCTACCATGCTTTTTACGGGTAACGGCGAATTAGGGTTCGATTCCGGAGAGGGAGCCTGAGAAACGGCTACCACATCTAAGGAAGGCAGCAGGCGCGCAAATTACCCAATCCTGATTCAGGGAGGTAGTGACAATAAATAACAATCCAGGGCTTTTGTCTTGGAATTGGAATGAGAACAATTTAAATCTCTTAACGAGGAACAATTGGAGGGCAAGTCTGGTGCCAGCAGCCGCGGTAATTCCAGCTCCAATAGCGTATATTAAAGTTGTTGCAGTTAAATAGCTCGTAGTTGAATCTTGGGCCTGGTTTGGCGGTCGCGCTTTAGGGCGTGTACTGTCGGCCGGGTCTTTTACTTGCGGGGAACGTGCGTGCCTCTCGGGGTGTGTACGGGAACCGTGGCTATTACTTTGAAAAAATTAGAGTGTTTAAAGCAGGCGTAAGCTTGTATACATTAGCATGGAATAATAGAATAGGACTTTGGTTTTATTTTGTTGGTTTCTAGGGCCGAAGTAATGATTAATAGGGATAGTTGGGGGCATTAGTATTTAATAGTCAGAGGTGAAATTCTTGGATTTATGAAAGACTAACTTCTGCGAAAGCATTTGCCAAGGATGTTTTCATTAATCAAGAACGAAAGTCAGGGGATCGAAGATGATCAGATACCGTCGTAGTCCTGACCGTAAACTATGCCGACTAGGGATCGGGCGTTGTATTTCATGACACGCTCGGCACCTTATGAGAAATCAAAGTCTTTGGGTACCGGGGGGAGTATGGTCGCAAGGCTGAAACTTAAAGGAATTGACGGAAGGGCACCACCAGGAGTGGAGCCTGCGGCTTAATTTGACTCAACACGGGGAAACTCACCAGGTCCAGACATAGTAAGGATTGACAGATTGAGAGCTCTTTCTTGATTCTATGGGTGGTGGTGCATGGCCGTTCTTAGTTGGTGGAGTGATTTGTCTGGTTAATTCCGATAACGAACGAGACCTTAGTCTGCTAAATAGTTGGGCTCACTTTGGTGGGTTTCAACTTCTTAGAGAGACTTCTTACGCATAGTGAGAGGAAGTTTGAGGCAATAACAGGTCTGTGATGCCCTTAGATGTTCTGGGCCGCACGCGCGCTACAATGATGGAGGCAGCAAGTAATTCACCTTGGCCGGAAGGCCCGGGTAATCTTGTGAAACTTTATCGTGTTGGGGATTGTCCTTTGTAATTATCGGACATGAACGAGGAATTCCTAGTAAGCGCAAGTCATCAGCTTGCGTTGATTACGTCCCTGCCCTTTGTACACACCGCCCGTCGCTACTACCGATTGAATGGCTTAGTGAGACCTCCGGATCGACGATTTTTGGGCCGCAAGGCCTGATGGTTGTTGAGAAGCTGGTCAAACTTGGTCATTTAGAGGAAGTAAAAGTCGTAACAAGGTAACCGTAGGTGAACCTGCGGTTGGATCATTACTGATTCTGCTGATGGACCCCCAATTTTCCTGAGGGCAGTGTTTGCTTTCTTGGAGTCGTCAAAAGCTCTAAGGGCAGGCAAGGCATTCCTGAGAAAAGGGGTAACCCTGACGCCA
>MCGO01000365.1:0-7500 GCA_002104985.1 Rhizoclosmatium globosum | reverse complement strand
GTACCAGTGGTTAGGCCGCCTTGTTTGTTTTGAGCAAAGTTTGTTTCTCGTTTTTTCACGCTGCCCCCACAGCCACTTTACGCCCAAACCGAGGGCAGGAGGCTTCATTTCGAAGCTTTAATATGCACGTATCGGGTTTGGTTGGGCTGATTTGGTTAAGGGGAGCGGTTTGTGTTTTTGGGCCCCCAATCGCATTTCCTGCGCGCTCCCTGTGCGCTTTACAGCCAAACCAAAGGTACTGGGGGTATTCATAGAGCTTTATTATGCGTCGACAGCTTTCGAAAGTCCGTATTTAGTTAAGGGGAGCGGTTTGTATTTTTGGGGTTTCAACTCGCATTTCTAGCGCGCTCCCTATATGCTCTACGCCCAAACCAAAGGGTGTGGGGGTCATTTAAAAGCTTTAATATGCACGTACCGGGTTTGGTTGGGCTCAAATAGTTAAGGGGAGTGGTTTGGTTGTTGGGTCCCCAACTCGCATTTCTCGCGCGTTCCCTGTGCGCTTTACAGCCAAACCAAAGGTACTGGGGGTATTAATAAAGCTTTTTTATGCATCGACAGCTTTCGAAAGTCCGAATTTGGTAAAGGATGAGGGTGTAGTTTTTTGGGTCCCCAAACTCGCATTTCTAGCGCGCTCCCTGTCCACTTTACAGCCAAACCAAGCCCAGAGCGACGATTCTCGTACTCTAAAACCCCTTGGAGGCCGTTTATTTGGGGTGTTTTGATTCGGGTATTGCAAAAGTGTTTCATGAGCACAACCCAACACTCCCCAAGCTATTACAAGCAAGGTCCCTACAGAACTTGGTCAAGTCATTTCTTTTGTTTTATTAAAGTGGTTTGTAAGTGTGGGGATGGTGGGAGTAGTAGCTGTAAGCCTTTAAGCTAGGTTTTGGTAAGCTTTCCTAGCCTTTGGTTAAGTTGGGTTAGGGGCCTCCTGACTTTCCTTGGTTCAATCCCTAGCCTTGGTTAAGTTGGGTCAGGAGGCACCTAACATTCTTAGGTTCAGTCCCTGACCTTGGTTAAGTTGGGTCAGGAGCTTGGTTAAGTTGGGTTAGGAGCCTCCTGACTTTCCTTGGTTCAATCCCTAACCTTGGTTAAGTTGGGTCAGGAGGCTCCTGACTTTCTTAAGTTCAATCCCTGACCTTGGTTAAGTTGGGTCAGGAGGCTCCTGACTTTCTTAAGTTCAATCCCTGACCTTGGTTAAGTTGGGTCAGGAGCCTCCTGACTTTCTTAAGTTCAATCCCTGACCTTGGTTAAGTTGGGTCAGGAGCCTCCTGACTTTCTTAAGTTCAATCCCTGACCTTGGTTAAGTTGGGTCAGGAGCCTCCTGACTTTCTTAAGTTCAATCCCTGACCTTGGTTAAGTTGGGTCAGGAGCCTCCTGACTTTCTTAAGTTCAATCCCTGACCTTGGTTAAGTTGGGTCAGGAGCCTCCTGACTTTCTTAAGTTCAATCCCTGACCTTGGTTAAGTTGGGTCAGGAGCCTCCTGACTTTCTTAAGTTCAATCCCTGACCTTGGTTAAGTTGGGTCAGGAGCTCCTGACTTTCTTAAGTTCAATCCCTGACCTTGGTTAAGTTGGGTCAGGAGCCTCCTACATTCTTAAGTTCAATCCCTGACCTTGGTTAAGTTGGGTCAGGAGCCTCCTGACTTTCTTAAGTTCAATCCCTGACCTTGGTTAAGTTGGGTTAAGTTGGGTCAGGAGGCTCCTAACAATCTTAACTTCAATCCCTGACCTTGGTCAAGTTGGGTCAGGAGCCTGGTCAAGTCAAGCCAGGAGCCTCCTAACATTCTTGGGTTCAGTCCCTGACCTTGGTTAAGTTAGGCTAGGGACCGGCCTGGCTTTCTAAGGCTTCCAAGGCCAACTTGCCTGGGAAACCAAGGGAAACCAAGGCAGCTCCTTGGTTCAATCCCTACTCAGCTTAGACAAACTTAACTCCGCCTAGCCCGCCGCCTCCTAGCATCAAACCCGTGACGGCCGATTTTGTCAAACACAATAATTACACTTTGGGGACACTATTCAGTACAGGGTTGTGCAAAAAAAACGGTCCCGACCCTCTTATGGGAGTAAGAAGCAACATTGGGCTGATAGTTCCGACGATTCCTCTCTGTTTGCTTCGAGACGTAAGTACGGGCTGGAGGAACCGGTTGACGAGGTAGGATTCGCTTAGGCGGAACTGCCGGACCCAACCGGGGATGAGCCGCTTGGAAAGGTCTATCCCTAGGGCCGTGAAAACGTGTTTGAGTTGATAACTTGGTGTCCTCGAAACCCCGAATACCAGAACCGAATTGCTGTTTATAAGCGGTGAGGAGGGCTGAGTGCTAGGCAAAGTACAGGGCGTTACCGGCCATCTATCAATGAATGCTGTAGCGGAGGCGACACCAACTGCAATACGACGGCTAGGCGAGGAAAGTCTGGACCTTTTTTTTATTTTCCAAGGGAGCAATCCCAAGGGAGAGAGAGAGAGGGAAAGGGCCGTACTCTCTAGCAAGAGCTATTGGTTCTAACCCTCCTAGTGCACGTTAGTAGCTGAAATTTCACACCTCCCGAGGGCCTGGGGCAGAATCGAGTCTTACTCTATATGGGTTTGAGGACGCTGGTGAAAACTCTTGAAAACCTAGACTGTGACGAGTGCCAACTAGGGGATTGGGCCTTTGTTTGCCCGGCGAACTGTTGGACGACCCACGGTCGAACAAAACCAAATCCTAAGGGCTGCTAGTAGTGTCGCAAGACGCAAACGTTGATTCCTGGGTAGGCTAGTGAAGGTGCGTTGATACCCTCTGGGTAGAAATTCGCTTGTAACCAGTCTGGGGAGTTTCCTTCGAGGTTGCTTATAGGTACGACGCCTGAGGCCGATGTGGCGCTAGCGGTAAAACGCTAGACTGCATAAGAAAGCTTCGGTTTTAAAAGTGTTGCGCTTGGGCTTCTGAGGGGGTTTCTCTTCTCCGAAGGTTAGGGTGTTGCTAACTAGGGAAAAAAGTCGCTGAAAAGTGGCAGACGTCCTTGGCGCGGTGGCATCTTCTGGCCTAGGAAAACCTATTGAGCGGCAATTGAGGTTAAGTGCGGGTTGCGAGTAAGGCGAATAGTGCATTGTCCTGCGGTGATGAGCCGCGTTTCGGTGTGCGAGTAGTCACAAAGTAGTTCGTATTATGGCTATCATTATGTCTTGGCGTAAGGTACTTTGGATCCGCGCAAAGGGTTGAAAAGAAGAGTATTGGGAAGCTTCTCCTAACCAGGGAAGTGGACTAGGACTTTTTTCTTGGATTCCTCGAGCTAAGAAACGAACAAATTATTCTGAGATGCGGGCGTCTGGCGTTATGTTCGGCTGAGGATGGGCCTAAGATTTGGAAATCCGAGGACTAGGACCTGAGACAGCAGCGAGTAGCATTGGGCGTTTCCGCTAACGGTAGTTACCTGGTTGATCCTGCCAGTAGTCATATGCTTGTCTCAAAGATTAAGCCATGCATGTCTAAGTATAAACTCGTTTGTACTGTGTGAAACTGCGAATGGCTCATTAAATCAGTTATAGTTTATTTGATATAACCTTACTACTTGGATATCCGTGGTAATTCTAGAGCTAATACATGCAATTAAAATCCTGACTTCTGGAAGGGATGTATTTATTAGATAAAAAACCAACCCGGCAACGGTTCTTTGGTGATTCATAGTAACTTTTCGAATCGCATGACTTTACGTCGGCGATGGTTCATTCAAATTTCTGCCCTATCAAGTTTCGATGGTAGGATAGAGGCCTACCATGCTTTTTACGGGTAACGGCGAATTAGGGTTCGATTCCGGAGAGGGAGCCTGAGAAACGGCTACCACATCTAAGGAAGGCAGCAGGCGCGCAAATTACCCAATCCTGATTCAGGGAGGTAGTGACAATAAATAACAATCCAGGGCTTTTGTCTTGGAATTGGAATGAGAACAATTTAAATCTCTTAACGAGGAACAATTGGAGGGCAAGTCTGGTGCCAGCAGCCGCGGTAATTCCAGCTCCAATAGCGTATATTAAAGTTGTTGCAGTTAAATAGCTCGTAGTTGAATCTTGGGCCTGGTTTGGCGGTCGCGCTTTAGGGCGTGTACTGTCGGCCGGGTCTTTTACTTGCGGGGAACGTGCGTGCCTCTCGGGGTGTGTACGGGAACCGTGGCTATTACTTTGAAAAAATTAGAGTGTTTAAAGCAGGCGTAAGCTTGTATACATTAGCATGGAATAATAGAATAGGACTTTGGTTTTATTTTGTTGGTTTCTAGGGCCGAAGTAATGATTAATAGGGATAGTTGGGGGCATTAGTATTTAATAGTCAGAGGTGAAATTCTTGGATTTATGAAAGACTAACTTCTGCGAAAGCATTTGCCAAGGATGTTTTCATTAATCAAGAACGAAAGTCAGGGGATCGAAGATGATCAGATACCGTCGTAGTCCTGACCGTAAACTATGCCGACTAGGGATCGGGCGTTGTATTTCATGACACGCTCGGCACCTTATGAGAAATCAAAGTCTTTGGGTACCGGGGGGAGTATGGTCGCAAGGCTGAAACTTAAAGGAATTGACGGAAGGGCACCACCAGGAGTGGAGCCTGCGGCTTAATTTGACTCAACACGGGGAAACTCACCAGGTCCAGACATAGTAAGGATTGACAGATTGAGAGCTCTTTCTTGATTCTATGGGTGGTGGTGCATGGCCGTTCTTAGTTGGTGGAGTGATTTGTCTGGTTAATTCCGATAACGAACGAGACCTTAGTCTGCTAAATAGTTGGGCTCACTTTGGTGGGTTTCAACTTCTTAGAGAGACTTCTTACGCATAGTGAGAGGAAGTTTGAGGCAATAACAGGTCTGTGATGCCCTTAGATGTTCTGGGCCGCACGCGCGCTACAATGATGGAGGCAGCAAGTAATTCACCTTGGCCGGAAGGCCCGGGTAATCTTGTGAAACTTTATCGTGTTGGGGATTGTCCTTTGTAATTATCGGACATGAACGAGGAATTCCTAGTAAGCGCAAGTCATCAGCTTGCGTTGATTACGTCCCTGCCCTTTGTACACACCGCCCGTCGCTACTACCGATTGAATGGCTTAGTGAGACCTCCGGATCGACGATTTTTGGGCCGCAAGGCCTGATGGTTGTTGAGAAGCTGGTCAAACTTGGTCATTTAGAGGAAGTAAAAGTCGTAACAAGGTAACCGTAGGTGAACCTGCGGTTGGATCATTACTGATTCTGCTGATGGACCCCCAATTTTCCTGAGGGCAGTGTTTGCTTTCTTGGAGTCGTCAAAAAACTCTAAGGGCAGGCAAGGCATTCCTGAGAAAAGGGGTAACCCTGACGCCAGTTTACAGTCGCGTCGCTTATTGGATAGCGATCGTACGTTCCTTGGAGGACTGCAGGCCGTCTTTTTAGTTCGGTAGGCTGTTTCCTTTTCCATGCAAACGTCCGGTGGTTTTCTGCCTAGCGCGAATCGAGGATCGACTCTTGGGTTGATTTTCTTTTGAATCCTAGGGAATGATGCGAGTTTTGAGTTTTGGTTCTGACTGTTCTTGGTCTTTTTGTCTTTGGACTTCTTTGGTTCTGAGTGACTGAAAGACAGGGGAGAGCTCAGGGGGGAATTGACGAAGCTTCTAAGAAGATCCGCAAGGGTTGGCATTGGAAGTGGAGATTTTCTCTAGGGTTTTTTTCTGTTGATTGGGAGCGAAAGGATTGGGGGGGAAAGGAGGTGGGGAGTTCTGGGGATAGAAGGAGTCAAACGTGCGATTCGTGTTGAGCCTTGGGGGACGAGGGGAGAAAGACCTTTGGGAAAGTCTGAGACGAGCGCCTGGAGGGAGAGCTATTGGGCCTTGTAGCGGTGGGGAGACTTGGCCGAAAGACTAGACCAATGTGGTATTCCTTGGGACAACAAGTTCGCGGTCCCTTAAGTACCCTCTAGCTACCGAGTTAGGACTGCCTAAAAAACAGTATTGGCTCACCAGCTTTTGGGGATGGTAACGTCTTAACAGGTTACAACTAGCTTCCTTCGGGAGGCCGGGGGAGAGGTGCTCACTCTCTAGACAAAAAACAAACTATAACCCGTCGTCAAGTACGTTTCATTTCTGATTCGTGTTTGAAAAACCAAATACAACTTTAGACAATGGATCTCTTGGCTCACGCATCGATGAAGAACGTAGCGAATTGCGATAATTATTGTGAATTGCAGATTTAGTGAATCATCGAGTCTTTGAACGCATATTGCACCCTCTGGTATTCCGGGGGGTATGTCTGTTTGAGAACCGTTTAATCTCTCAAGACCCGGACCTGATTTCGGTCAGGAAAGGCGATTGGATTTGGCCGTTCCCTTAACGACTCTTTATTGAGTCTGCTTGGGATGTTGCCGAAATACAGCGATCGGAGCTCCCGTGCTTGAAGGGTCTTCTCTTTACTAGTACTGAATCTCTATGATAAACCGACGTGGATTACTAGGGACCGCTTGCGGACTCTTTTACTTAGCGTGTGGTCGAAATAGAGCAGGAAGCCTAAGAGAATTCATCCCAAACCTTCTGAGCTATGCCTATAAGGTAAACGCGAGTATACGGCTCGAACCTGAACATGCCAGGCGATCGTCTTCTGCGACTCCCCGTCCTTGCCTAGCGAGGGGTTGGATGTTCCAATAGAAGACGGTTGTACACCTGATATTTTTGGTCTCAAATCAGACAAGACGACCCGCTGAACTTAAGCATATCAATAAGCGGAGGAAAAGAAACCAACAGGGATTCCCTTAGTAACGGCGAGTGAAGCGGGAAAAGCTCAAATTTAAAATCTCCTAGGTTCCCTAGGCGAATTGTAGTTTCAAGAAGCGTATTTCTGAGGTGGCCGCGGACCAAGTCTGCTGGAAGGCAGCGCCATAGAGGGTGATAGCCCCGTAGGTCTCTGAGTCCACTTCGTTATGATTGCGTCTTCGAAGAGTCGTACAGTTTGAGAATGCTGTGCTAATTGGGAGGTAAATATCTTCTAAAGCTAAATACTGGCGTGAGACCGATAGCGAACAAGTACCGTGAGGGAAAGATGAAAAGAACTTTGAAAAGAGAGTTAAATAGTACGTGAAATTGTCTAAAGTGAAACGTTTGAAACCAGTATCGGAGGGCGATGGACAACCGCAAGGTGCATTCATCGCATTCTGTGCCAGCGACATTTTGGTCTGAAGTAAATAGATTAGGGAATGTAGGTCCTCGGACTGTTATAGCCTTGGTTTGTGCTTTGGATTAGAATGATGATCGCCACTGCCTTGGGGAAGCAGCTGCCTCGAAGCTACCGCCTGTGGACAACTTGTTGATCATGGGTGAATAGTTAGGGATCGGTTGTGTACCACTCTCAGTGTAGGTCGCTGGTGAAATGGTTTTAAGCGACCCGTCTTGAAACACGGACCAAGGAGTTCTACAAATGCGCGAGTCTTTGGGTGTCAAACCCGAGGGCGAAATGAAAGTAAACGTAGGTGTGATCCGCAAGGGTGCAACATCGACCGGACTGGATTTTCTTGAAAG
>MCGO01000364.1:0-25714 GCA_002104985.1 Rhizoclosmatium globosum | reverse complement strand
TATCACTTGCTTATTTGTTAAATTACTTTTCTCCCCGAATGTCTAAATTGAGAGAATTTGGGACAGTTTATGTGCAGTAGACAATGTTTATTGAATATTTAAGAGTCAAATATGAAAGCAGTGGAAGAAAAAAGAACTTTGGTAGTGGAATACTCATGAGGATTTCATAAATTATTAGCCACATTCTTCTCCTAGTTGATTGGTTTTAATGATTTAAACACGTGTAAAAACGCGACTGCTTGGTGTGCTCTATCTTATCTGATTCGTTCGATTTGTCTGGAGAGTGAAGTCAAAAAGGGCCAGCTCACATTTTTTCGTCATTCACTTTTTCTTCATTGAAACCCCGAAGACCTCGACTCTGTCCAGCTCTTCCCGTACGCCTGCAGCAGCCCAAGACTTACCTCTTTGCTGCCCACCCACCGTTTTATGTACAGACACGCACAAGAAGTTGTTAGCCAAGACTGTAAGTGTTTGTTTGCCCTTTGAAGGTTCCCTGTCTCATCAAACTCCAATCAACAGACATTTCCGAACAAATCTTCAAGAGCTCCAGCCTTTAAATCAGATAGCCTATTCGAATCTACTCTTAAGTTTTAAAATATCCTCTTCTCTCCAAACCGTGCCAGCCCTCCGTTATCTGTGAGTACCTTGATGAAATTTTTCAAGAGCCACCCAACTCTCATCACCCCTTAAACTCGCTCTTCCTACATACTAATAATATATATTTTAGAAGTACCATGACTCCGCCCATCTTCCAGCTTTGCCTCCAGTGCCGCAACTCTGCCAATCTTCGCCTCCAAGGCCTCTCTCCAAACTGCTCCTGCTTCAAAACCACAGTCTCTCTTTGGTTCAAAGCACTTCTTGAGCGACCGTCAACTCTCTCCTGAAGGAATCCTGACTCTTGTCAAGAGATCTATGCTCTTCAAGTACACAAAAGGAAAACCCCTTCCTCAGGAAACCCAAGGCATTCTTGCCGGAAAGACCCTTGCCCTCTTGTTCACCAAGAAGTCCACTCGTACCCGTATCAGTGCGGAAGCCGGGTGGGCTGCTCTTGGTGGCCACCCAATGTTCCTTGGTGCCAACGATATTCAGTTGGGAGACCCAAAGAAGGGAGGAGAGTCTTGGAGAGACACAAGTCAAGTTGTTGGAAGCATGGTGGACGCTGTGTTTGCCCGTTTGGGTGATCACAGTGAGATTGAGGAGCTGGCAAAGTACTCTTCTGCGCCTGTTGTGAACGCTTTGACGGCCAAGTTCCACCCTATGCAAGCACTCGCGGATATCATGACCATCTACGAGTCTTTCATGCCCAAGGAGGAGATCATGGCGCTTCTGGAGGACCCTGATGCCCAGCTTCCAATCCTGCATGGTGTCAAGGTTGCCTGGGTTGGAGACGCCAACAACATTATCAACTCGTTGTTGGTGTGTCTGCCCCGTCTTGGAATCAGTGTTGGTGTTGCCACACCTGCTGGTTACGAGATTGACGAAGACATCCAGGAATATGTTGAGGCTGAGGCAGCCAAGGCTCAAGCGGAGGGTCGTGTCTACGGTACGGTTGTGTATACCCAAGATCCCCAGGTGGCTGTCAACAAGGCCCACATTATTGTGACTGACACTTGGGTTTCTATGGGTCAAGAGGCGGAGAAGCAAGCTCGTTTGGATGCTTTCAAAGGCTTCCAAGTGACTGAAGCTATGGCTAAGGAAGGAGGTGCTATGGAGGACTGGAAGTTTATGCACTGTCTCCCTCGAAAGTTGGAGGAAGTGGATGACGAAGTCTTCTATAACGAGGCACGTTCATTGGTGTTTGGAGAGGCGGAGAACCGAAAATGGACTGCGATGGCAGTGTTTGAGGAAGTTGGCAAATTCAATTAGTTATTCTTGTCTCTCTTTTCTTTACCAATACATTATCTTTCTTCTCTCGATTTTGATGCCAGTTTCAAGAAATTCGACTACTTTTGTCAACAATAACGGTGCCAAGTGAGTTGATTGATTCGCTACACGCCGACCAGTATTAAGGACTGCCATTCAAATGCGTGTTACGGTTCAGATGCACTATTTGATTGCATAGTTACATCAATTATCCCCATGGAATAAATAACGCCCTTTTTCTTTCTTCCTTCTATTGTTAATGGACTTGCCGAGCTTGGTCAGCAATTATTTGCAATTTGAAAACAAGCCCCAAAAATAATTCCATTACAAAAGCCCAAAGTGCAACCACTCACTCTCGCCGCTCTCTTCGCTGCATCATCCGTATCCGCGCAAACAACCCAAACCGTCTCCTGCCCAACGGACTTCTCCGTAACCCAAGTGAAAGTGAGCGGTGCAATCTACAGCTGCAACCTCGCCGCCAACATCATCACTCCAACCCCCGAGAACGCCAAAAAAGGCGCAGCGTACACGGAGGCGGGATACAAGTGTTTCTGTACTGCGGATTTGATTGAAGCCTTGAAGTGCGGTGGGCAGGTTTATGATTTGTATTTGAGGGGGTGTGTGAACGTGAATGTTCCGGGAGCGACGAATGCAAGTGCCGTGGTTACTACAGCGGCTGCGGTTGTAACTACGACCAAGTCAGGGGCTGGGCTTGTTGTGCCGGCGGTTGCTCCAGTTGCTGCAATCACTATGCTTATGTAATCCAACTCTGGATGTGATGATGAAGACAATAGATAAACTTGTTGATAATATGTTTTGATAATGTATCTTTCCCGTTTCAATCAGAGCATAAATATGCAAATAGCTCGAATCATTACCCCCCGTTTCGATTATTCCTTCAACTCAACAGTGATTGACGAATTCAGCACCTTTGCCTCCTCCAAAGACTGGTCCAGTTTTTCATACAATGCATCTCGGAAGTTCAACAACTAAGGTAAAGTACGGATGAGTTGATGAGCTGTTGTATGATACGATGCAAAAACGTACGAACCTCAAATTTATCCATCACATCCTTCTGCTGTAGACTCATCTTGATGAAAGCAAACAGCGACCGTACTTTGTCAGATTTGGCAAATTTGCGGACGAGTCTTGTTCCATCTCAATAAAATGTAAGCAATTAAGAAAGGAAAGAATAAAGACTCACCAGGCAGCTTAAACTGCAATCGTGTCACACTTGGCGATTGCTCTGGCTCCGCGCCAATAGTATTTGGAATTGACTGCCATGCTGGATGTCCTTGAGATTAACCAACAGCGGGGTCAACTTGAGAAGAACTTACCATCCATCTCGATATCCTCATCCTTCTCATCTTCTTCCGCAACATGAAATTCTTCGTCATCATCGTCATCGTCATCGACGTAAATGACTTCCTTTTCCTTCTTGTTGGAGGTAGAGCCGATGGATGCACCAAGTGATGCTGCAATAGCAAGCTCAAGTTGGTCTTCTTCTGACAAGGCACCAACGGAAGTGTCCTGTTTCCGAAGAGAGTTTTTCAAAAATTGTGTCGCAAGTTTATCAGTAACAAAAGACTCACTGCTTTTCGCTTTGGTGCCGCACGGAAATTGTCCAGAGAGTAAGTGTCAAGGAAGGTGGCGACTAAAAGAAACGATTTAGCCGAATTTCGTGCTTTTAGGATAGTTTGAAAAAGACTCACATTCTTGGACGAGTTCTTCCTTCTTTGGTGAATTGTTCCATACTTTCATGCTCTCGCCTGTTCGCGGATCCACGATGGCAAAGTAAGGAAGCGAATTAACTCGATAGAAGCTCATGTGAGATTTTCCCTCCGTTGATTCTGAAGGATACTGTGTATTTGAAGGCGTTAGGATTGCGGAAGCGACATGTAATATGAGAGGCGAGATTCCTTAATTTCAACAACATCCTCCACTTCGACACATCAATTCGACACGCCAAGCCAATTCAACTCTCTAATCACAGGATTTACAGAGTAGACTAGGTACTCACAAACAAAAAGACAAAGTGAGCCGAAATCATTTCGCGAACAAGTGCATTATTCCACAAATCACGTTTCTGAGCTTCACATTGAAACTCTGTGCGGTCAGAGACTGTGACGAGAATCCATTTTGACGTTGCTTGACCGTATTCACGGGCCTTTAAATGAATTATGTTGTTTAGCGTCAGGACTTGGGAGCAAGTGCTAGTACAGAAAGACGCACCGATTCCCAGTCGCCATCAAACATGATTTCATAAGGAGTAGCAAACATTTTTGCGAGTTTCGTAGCCTTTGCGTCCGTGGGATCGACGGAGAGTGGGTCGTTGAAGGCGCCTCTCGCTGCTGAGGAAGACGAGGCGGCATTGAAAGCGCGGCCTCTGACGGCACCAGCGAATTGGCGATTTGAGAAAGACGAAGCCAATGCGACCGGGTCGTCGAGCATTGGGTCGTCGTCATCGCCGCCCTGGTAAAAGTGGAGGTTGTCGCTGTATCCGTTTCCGACGAGAGTGTCGACCTTTGGAGCGATTGCCGCGCGGACAGTGTCGTTGTTGGTGTTGTTGGTGTTGGTGTTGGTGTTTGTTGACGCAGAGTTGTTTGTCGAAGAAGGAGCAGACGAACGCGGTGCAACAAACGAAGCGCCGTGTTCAAGAAACATGGACACGGCGAGATCGAGGCTTCCGTCGGCCAATCGCAGAAACGACTTGGCTGTCTCGCTGTCGGCGTCCGTGATGCCGATGAATGTTGCGAGTGTGTCTTCGTCAGTGTCCATTTGGCGTGTTTGTTGCATCTTTTTGTTGGTTGTGCGTTGGCTTGGACGCGCGCTTTCTCGCTAACTTTCTCTCATTTTCTCGCCTGCTAATCAGACATTACTTGATGTATTTATTATTATTTCCATCTATCTTTTCATGTTCTCTACAATTCTTTTTTTGAAGATTAAACTCTTTTCCAACACCAACAATGGCCGACAACGGAGACGAACCAAAACAAACAAAAAAGACTCCATCTGACTTTCTTGGGGCTGCGATTGGAAGTCGTGTCGTTGTTCGCCTGAATTCAGGTGTCGAGTACCGTGGCGTGTTGGCCTGTCTGGATGGGTACATGGTGAGTTTGAGTTGGCTGGCCCTTGCAGTTGTTTCTATCGAGGAACTAGGACTAAGAAAGAGGAAGGAGAGTGAAGGCTTCAAAGTTGGGAGGATGGCTGGAGAGAGAGGCTGAGCGAGAGGACTTGCTCCGCAGCTGCACACCCACTGACACTAACTCGTCATAAACAGAACATTGCTATGGAACAAACTGAAGAGTACGTCGGCGGAGACTTGAAGAACAAATATGGTGATGCCTTCATTCGTGGAAACAATGGTTCGTTCCTCTGCTGATGACAAGTTGATGGAGGACTTGGTGGAGGACTCGATGGAACGCAGTCGATTCATTTGGAGGAACTCCATGTGATTATTGTACGGAGCTGTGAGTCTGCGTTAGGTTATGCGAAGTAGAAGGGTGGACAAGTGTCTCTATGGTTTATGGCTTCAACCTAAATCTGGATTCAAGGAAGCTGACAAGAAACGTCGTTAATCTGGAATGGGGAATCATATGAATGGGAACAGGCGCTCCAGAGATGAATCCTCTGCACTGTCAGTTCAACCGTACTGACCTTTTTCCCAATAGTTCTCTACATTGCAGCGAGCAAGTGATTTCAGTTCTGCATACCCAACTCTCACCGTATATATAATAAATACAATCACTTCTCTGATACTCTTTGTTTTGTTTTTCCAATGCCAAAACGCCTTCTTGATGCTGCTGTCTCACATCTCCGTTCAGCATTCAAGGGAAAGAGAAGCAAGCGAGTATCTCTATTTGTGCTGGGTAAGTTGGAACTCCTCTGTTTTGTAACTAAGCGTTATATGCAGATGTGCTGGTGGTAGCTTATGGCCTTCGACCTTGTTTCTTGAACGGTACCTTCGAGATTGTCCCGCACATTCAAACTGAAATGAAATGTCTTAGACTATTTCTTTGCTGAAATCGATGAAGTACAACGATTCTTGGACGCTGTCAAACCTTGTTAGTTTTTACTGTAGTGCATGCTGTGTACATAGAACCTCATCATATACATCTAATAATCAGATTTCCCGCATCTTCGCTGTCTCTTTCTCGCAGAAGACCTATATTTCTATAACCATCAACTGATGATCACTTCCTTCAATGCAACACTCCAAGACCGTCAATTCATCAACATAGAATCAACAAACCAATCGCCCATGGTAAACACTTTATACCTCCAACCACAACACTGACTGGAATATATGTAGTTCAGCGAACCCGCGGAAGTAACACTGATCACTTCCATATTCTCTGACATCTACAAGTCACTCATCGAGCCAGACGTCTTAATAATTGATAAAAGGAACTGGTCGCGCAGTCCAATAATTACGTCAATTTCAGGAATCCTCCTGGGCTACCCCGTCGTGTACACTTTGGGAACACATGCGCATGAGCCTATGGAAGGGAACACGAGCAATTGCCTTGCTGAATGTCCCTTGACTGTATTTAAAGTTTGTGGGCGCTTATTGGTGGATGTGGGGAAGGCTCTGGGGTGAGTTATTTTGATGAGTTGGAGGAGTGTTCTGATGTCTTGGTGAATAGGTTGGGAGACGAAGAATATCCAATCATGAGTTTCAGTATTCCGACAAGTTTGTATCGAGAGGACGATGGATATGAGGTTGTGGTTCGGGAAAGGTTTTCCGGAGCTCAGAGCCAACTCTTTCAAACAATCACAGTTGTCAAGTCAAATATAACCCTATCTTGCGTAGTAGTATAATTCGAAAGGAATAAAACTGACTGTTTATTTCTAAAGATACCATTTCGACCAAACCGCTTTCTCCTCTTCACTCTCGAATTCAGGAACAAAATTTATCTTACGCACTTCAACGAACCCTTCTTTATCCACATTAGGTTCCTCAAAGTTCTTGCGGAACGTGTGAAATACAATCGATGAAATACGCTCCCTCTCGATGCCTTTCCCCTTGCCTTTTGTCCACTTTGCACGAACATGGTTGTTATGCAGGCACAAATCAATCGACGCTGTAAAGTAAAACGCGCGGACACGCGTGACACCGCATTCCTTTGCAGCGGCTATGTATTCCTTGCGGACTGCTGCTGTAGGGTTCGTGTTGTCCACGGCTACGGATTTGCCAGCTTTCAGCGATTCGATTGTGCCTTTGATGCATTTTTTGCGGTCCTTCAATGTGTCTTGGTTGATGTGGACGTAGTTTTTGGGGAGGAGGTGTTTCTTTGTGAACGACGTCTTTCCTGAGGCTGGTGGGCCCTGAATTCGATATGAGATGATGCATCAAGGATATTTGTTAGAGTATTCATTACCACGAGGAGGATTAACTCTGGGCCGTCAAGGTCAGTTGGGATTAATGGAATATCAGACGGAATATACAGTTCATCAGTGGTTACGAAATTGAGTGGATCAAAATCCCATGTTGGTAGATGTTTCGTTGCCAATGGGTCCATCTCGTAGAAGGCTTCAGGAACATGGAATGTGATTCCCAAATTCAAAGCCATCCTGTAGTCGGCAGCTGAGTGATCCTTCTTAAAAACTTTTCCTCCGACTGTTCGATCAGGTCTTCCAGCCGCGTCTCCCACGTAGAACGACTTTTCAAGGTCTGGTGAAATACCACCATTGCAATGTGACACGAGGTAGTCCCACATTCCAGTTTGTGGTTTACGGTATTCACTGTCATCGAGTGCAGCAAGTACAAGTAATGGAATGTCAAGTGAGGCTAGTTGGGAGGTTGTCATTAGATTGTGGAGGAGGTTCTGGTAAACTCACCCGCCACATTCGCCACCTTCCCCTTGAAGATAGCCTCTTTTGAGAACGCAGCCGCCTTCTTGCCTTCATCCAACAGGCCCTTCTGGTTGGACAAGATCACAATCCGAAAGCCCCTCTTGTGTGCATCCAAGAGCTTCTCTCTGGTGTTCTTTGCAACCCACATCCAATCGTCTGGGCTCTTTGAAAAGACGTGGGTTCCATTCGCGAGTGTGATTGTTCCGTCAAAGTCGAAGGCTGCGATGGTTGCTGAAGGAGTCTGTAGACCACGCGTTCCAACGAGGAGAGAGTTGCCAATGACTTTCCATTCGAGGTTTCCGATTTCTTCCTTCTTCTCTTTCGCTGCAAAGAAGGGATGCGTTTTCTTTGGTGGGGCAGATGGTGACTCGGCGCTTCGTTTTGGTGGCATTTTTCAAATCAAGATTAATATTTGCTTTTCAGAACTTATCCACTCCTTTTATTGTGCTCTCATTCGCATTGCTTGCTGCTGCATCGAGGACAAGTAGATCGTATTTCATCTTCAACAACGCACAGAATATCAAGTTGAAGATTACGTAGACAAATGATAATAAGACATTTGCATTATACGCCGTTCTACCGATAACTGCACGAGTCACATAGACGCCAAGTGCAAGTATACTGAGGAAATTACAAATGAAGCCGTATTTTGATATACAGGATAGTCGATCATCATACGTTTGGAACTCGACTTTGGTATCATTCAAGAACTGATAAAATATAAGCAACATGGCAAGATCAAAGATGACAATCGTTGCTCCGACAGTGGTAGATACTGTCATGGAAATGCTGCTGCTTAAATTTACGTTTGGAAAGAGGTATTGCATAAAAAGTAGTCCAATTTGAGACACGATAGCAATTTCAATGATTGCGACAAGAGGAACAAACCAAAAGTGGTACTTTTTCCCAGACATCTTGATTTTCAAGATTGTTTGCGATCGGAACCAACTGTATAGAACATCTAAATGAAGAATGGTAAACAATCGCAACCTGTTCTAAAACATTTCTCACATGCTGATTGTATGAAACAGACGGCCACATTTAGACACGTGAAGTTGAGATGATCCAGAGATATATCATGATTATTATACATAGCAAACGTGTGAAAAACAGGCAGCAATGTGAGAACAGCAGCAAATGCAAGCATAGCTAGCAGGAATGGGGTATATGTGAGGGACTGTGCGAATGGAACGTCTTTGATCCGGAATACAGCTACACAAAATATTATTACTTCAAGTACATCCATAGCTATTGTAGCAGTATTAATAATGACGGACAGGAAATCCCTATCGCTCAAGCGGGAACTCATAACAAGGTGTCGACAATGATGGAAATGGACAATGGAGAAAGAAGTTTTCCCCCTTGACTTCTTCCACGAATCAAATTCAGCCAGAATCCATGATTTGAAATGAATATGATAAACTTGCAGAGAACATACGTTTATTTGTCTGGTTTTTCTGGAAGATGTCCGAACAAAGATGCTCCAAAGCAAAACGAAACGAAGTAGCACAACGGACGCTGATGCCCCCGCTGCGAAGAAGACAAAAGGAAGTGGATTAAGTCTTGCCGAATTGAGGGTAACTTCTACGTTACTCTCCTTCATGCATAACCAATCCACCTCAGGAAAAGCATCGCAGAGAACGGCTTGCAAGCTCTGCTTCAGCTGGAGCCTCTGTAGTACCTCCTCAGACTCAACCTGTCAAACAAACGACTCTGTCACCGGCTCCACTGAATGAGGCTTCTAAAATGAAGGAGGAAGTGAAGAAAGTGAATTTACCAATGACAACCAGTCCAGCCCGAATCACTGCTCCAGCAACAACAACAACCACCACAATCCGCAACACAAATCCATTTTCGATTTCATCTTCTCTTGGACAACCGCCAGCGAAACAAGCGAAAAAGAATCCATTTGGTGTCCTCGCGTCAATCGAATCATCAACAGTCTCGTTCCCTGTCGCAAACAGACTCATGACTCGTTATAACTCGTCTCCGAATGTCTTGCAAACATCGCCATGGGCGAAGCGTGCTCCATTGACTAAAGAACCTGTGGGAAGACTTGCTCCGGTAATGCAGGAGGAGGAGGAAGATGACGAAGACGGCGCTGGAGATGATTGTATGTCGGATTTGGAGTGTACGCCTGAAGATGAGGATGTACACGCGTTTCGAATGGCTTCGGCGGCAGTGGCTTCTACTGAAATGACTGCTCGTCCTACTGATCCTGGACTATCGCGTACGAATTCAGTTGCTGAATCCAGCAATATGGAAATCGAGACTGGTGCCAAACCTCGACTGTTTTCCATTCTGGTGGACAAGAAGGCAGCCAGCTTTGAGAAACAGACTTTCACTTCTTGTAATGATGCACTTACAATGTCGCATAAAGTAGACGCGAGCGTAAATTCGAATGACCAGATCCCTGTAACCAAGGCAGATGTGAAGCCAGCTGATCGAGTTATGGAACAACAAAATACGGAATCTTCGATAACGGTAGGTGATGTCCAATAATTTTCGATCATCTGACTCTCTCGTGAACAACAGAACGATTTTGAGTTTGATCCCATGGACTCAGCAGTTGAGGTTTGGTTTCAGTTCGTCTACTTCCAGTGATAACAGTCTGCACAGGCTCCTCTATTGGATTACTCGCTTAAAACTGGAATGGTTCTTATTTCATCGGAATGTCAACCTTGGTTTAAGGAACGAACCGAGGCAGAACGATATTCAACAATACATCATCATATCCAAAAGACCCCTCTACGTTCGCTGGTAAGCAAAAGCTAGCGATGAGGTGGGTTTGTATTAATCTTCAGATTAGCCCCTTAAAGCCCAGTTTGATGCGAATCTGGTTTCACACGTTTATCCAAATGGACCAAAAGCACCTACACATGTTGGGTTGATGACAAGAATTCTTGCCATAAAATCGGGGACTGCCTTGAAACCTTTTGAGCAGAGTGAGCTGGCTTTTTTCACAGCGAAAGAAGAGGAGTGGTAATTTACGAATGTATGGATAATGAACGAAACTGATCCTTTGTCGGACCCAGGCGTCAATCATTCAAATCTGTTTTCGCTTCATTGGAACAAGGGCATTCGGAATACTTTTACTACATGAACTCTGAGTTTACTGTACTGTTCCAAAGTCCCGAATTTGCAGGAAATACTACAAGTGATTATCGTGCATTGTTAACGAAAGCGAATTCTGGATTGAGAGGAGCTCTGATCTCAAAAGGAATCAAGTTTAAGATGATCATTGCTCCTGCCAAAGTCAGAAGCAAATACACTCCAAATGAAGAAATTAACGAAGCAGAGGTACAAGAAACAAAGAAAGAGTTGAAAGAAATGGAGCATTTGCAACCGGGACGCACGTAAGTACTGAGCCTCTGTTTTCAAACCATTGATTATTCCATAGGATATCAAAAACCGACCACCACCAAGCTCCACTCCAGCTACTCTTTACTGGAATGGAGTCTCTGAAACAATTGCATGACTACCTTTTGACATGGGTCGAACAAAGTGTGGAAAGGCGGGCACTCCATCAACCAGTTTTGATTTCGCCTTCTCCATTTTTGAACGCGTCAATCAAACTTGCCGATGTGGGTGACGATGATTTTTACTTGACATCAGCTTATAATGTGACTAGATTGTCAAAATCGAACAAATCGAATCAACTGATGTGGAGGCCATTCGAACATCCAGCACACAGCGATTAGCGAAACAAACGGCCTTCAAATTAAAGATAACTGGTTTCTTACTCCCGACGGCTGTGGCGAATATCAAGTCGCTGATTGAATCGAGTAGTTTGACAGGAGGCCATATTCGAATTTTGATGGATTTGGAGGAACGAACTTCTCTTCTAAATATTGAAGCTGGGAGCGTGATTGAGGATATTCAGAAAGAGGGAAGTGGTGTTGAAAAAGTTGGGGTTGAGAAAGTGGATTTAAATTGTGGAAAAACCGTCAAAACGGTGGAATACGCGAATAGGACATGGTTGTGAGTTGAATAAAGTTGTGAATCTGGCAGATCGTCCGTGATTAATCTTACCGAAATCATATCAATTATCTTTATGAAGTCAACAATCTATCCGCAACAGGAATGATCTCCCTCACCATCCCCAACCAATAATTCATCTTCTCCTTCATCACTTCGAATCATTTCAAGTCCTTCAAAGTGAAATAGGAAACTTCCAACACCAAAACCCACTACGACACTTAAACAGAGTAATACGTTGTATGTCATGGTAACAAGCATCAACATATATCCTGCGGTCGAGCTTACCACTCTCAAAAATCCCTTAATCATGCGAATTTGTGCTAGCTTCATCCGCGCTTCTGCGTTGGGCAACCTTCGTCTGCGTTGTGGAGATAACAACGCCTGCGCTTCTTCCGTGTCAGTAACACTGCTTCTCCCGGGCCGAGTTTCGTGAACCGTAGCCGCCGCATTCGCCCTAAGAGAGAGCAATAGCGACTGGTATTCATGAACGGCTTTACGTTCCCATTGCTTTTGGAAATTCAAGAACCATTCGTACAGGATGGCTAGCGAGAAGAGAGCAATACAGGAGAGTGTGAATTGGAGAGTTGAACGTGGGAGCCACGCCTTGAAGAGAATGTATTCCGATAAGCTGAAGTGAAAGTACTGCGATTCGCGTTAGAAATAGTGGGAGATGAAGGGAATTACCATTTGCATTGTTGGTGGTGGGAGAGGGATTCGTGGATCTGACGGAGCTCCTGAGTTTGGGCACAGAGGAAACTTAGGAGTCGCGTCACACATTGCGGAAAATTGAATACACTATATCAGGTGTAAATATTCGAAGATGAATCCCTCAATTTACCTCTGGCATTTCGGGCATTTGAATACACAAATCAGCGTATACCCCAAACCAATCACATTGCGCAATTTTCGCTGCGGTTGAAGATGTAGACACTGTGTTGGAAAGGGATAAGGCGAGGAGAGGATTTTGAGCCATTTTCATTGAACCGCCGCCTCCGCACGCAGAGTGATCATCCTCATCGATAAGACTATTGAGCTTACCAGCAGTAGCGGTTGGACACAGTTCACATCCATCCATTGGCATAGAATGGCATATGCTTTGCACATGTTGTTTCGCCTCTTTCGTGGTGGTCAGGTACGGAAGAGGCGGGTACGTCTTGCATTGTTGCACGACAGAGTCTGGTGATAATGTTCAGTACGCAGAGGAGGCACTTAAGAAAGCAGAGTCGTACTTTGTGTGTTGCACATGTTCTTATACTCAAAGCAGCCCTTCATTCCAGGCATATCATAGCGACAAATATCAGCAAGTACAGAAAACGAGTTGCAGTGGGGTAAGTTCGGTGTGGCCTCGCACATTTTAGCCACCGAGCATCCTTCAGTGTTGCTTAGCTTTTCTGGAATTTGATGTCGACGACATTACCTGGCATCCAGTCCATAGATTGACACAGTCGTGTAACTGATGAGGTCACATTTGCAGACGGTAGCTCGTACGCTTCACAACCAGGTGTCCAAGGTTCTAAAACGCAATCAAGAGTCATTTTTGCGATGAATTTTGACGATATCACAGAATTCACGCTCCTCCTGTTCCAACTTATTTCTTGTCGATTATTAATAAATTGTAGCCAAAAGGGTGTCTGTGCGCTAACTGATCTTTGTCCGAACGTGATGCTGAACCTCAATTTCATTGTTGATATTCACTGTGCTGGAGTGGTCTCTCCCATAAGACTACGTTCTTAGAAAGCATAACACGTCCATAAAGAAACCTTAAATGCTCACCCACGAGCCACTTCCTTTTTTCAGACAGGTCCAGTTGAAAACAGGACACAACCAAGCAATCGAAAAGAACACCTTTCAAAAAAACAAAACATGCCGCCTCCGCTTGACCCCGAGACCCTCTTTCAGAAGCAGGTACCTCTCTTATACCTAAGATAACCTTGCAACTAACGCGCCTATGAAAGCAATGCATCGGCAAAGGCTCCTTTGGGAAAGTGTACAAGGTGGCTGGCCCTCCCTTAATCCTCAACCTCACTCCTTTCTAAACCAGCCTCACCACACAGGGAATCCATATTGAAACGCAGAATCCCGTCGCTATCAAAATCATTGACCTTGATGGTAACCGTCCCTTGCCAAACACAGTATCCCAAGCATGCTGACTCAAACCGCAAACAGCCGCGGAAGACGAGCTCGAAGATATCCAGCAAGAAATTAATATTCTAAAGCAGTTGCATTCCGACCATATCACGAAGCTGTATGGGAGTTATATTCGGGGGTCGAGTTTGTGGATTGTGATGGAGTATTGCGCTGGTGGAAGCTGTTTGGATTTGGTGAGAGTACCTTGTCAATTCCATATTCAATAAGCTAACTGGGACTCGTTATCACAATTTAGATGCGGTCAGGCGTGTTTGAAGAAGGGTACATCGCGATTGTGTTGAAGGAATTATTGAAAGGTCTGGAATATTTGCATTCGGAGGATAAGCTGCATCGTGATATCAAAGGTATGGTGCTTCATGGTGGAGGGGCTTGTTCTTACTTCGCATCACAGCCGCGAACATATTGTTATGTTCTGATGGCTCAGTCAAGATTGCGGACTTTGGAGTATCAGGTCAAATCTCAGCCACAATGACAATCAAAAAAATGAACACGTTCGTTGGATCTCCGTTTTGGATGGCTCCGGAAGTCATTCAACAAACTGGTTATGACAAAAAGGTGAGGGTCTAACTGTTTCATAACCTCTGGTCTAATCTTCATAAAGGCTGATATCTGGAGTCTCGGCATTACGGCACTTGAACTGGCAAAAGGTTTCCCTCCATACGCCGACCTGTCGGTGCCTAAAGCACTGTTTCTCATTCCCCATAATGAGCCACCGAAGCTGGAAGGCAACTTTACTCGCGGTTTCAAAGAGTTTGTGGCGTTATGTCTGCAAAAGGATCCTCAAAAGGTGAGGAACTCTCCACTCCAATGTTTAAACTAACATATACAAGCGACCACACGCTTCAGAGCTTTTAAAACACCGATTCATCAAAGCTGCTCGAAAGCCTCAATGTTTAATGGAGCTGCTGGAGCGCCATGAACGGTTTCTTATGGAAAATGGGGACTCTGATTCCCTTCATTTCGACCCCGATGAATTAGCTCGAAGCCTGTATGTCGAATTACAATATGAATACCAATTAATAATCAATCTAAATAATTGAACAGTCGAATCGACGAAGAAGATGACGAAGGGTGGGACTTCGGAACTGTGAAGCCAAAAGCAGCACCAAAACCATTTGGCACGATGCTGCCATCCAACATACTCTCTCCAAGGCAGCCAGCTATGCCAGTCACTCAACCAATGATATCACCTGCAGTTTCGCCTGTTCAGCCACGCACTCTGACAGACCAGGCGTGGGGAGATGGTGTTGACACAATTCGACCAGTACCAAAGCGACCATCCAAGCCATTACCCGAAATAATTAAATACCCTGCGGACTCAGGTTACTCTGATTCAGGATACAGCAGTCCAGCTGCAGCTAATGCTACAAGGTTGCCACCTCCGCTGCCCTCTACAAGTATAATGAACGGAAACATTAGGTCAGAGATTTTAATGGACGCTGTGTTGTTGGAACTTGGGAAGATGGGAGGTGGACGTAACGCAGAAGGTGTGAGGTTGATTAGGAGGGCGTTTCAGGAGGCTGAGAGGGCCAATCCTGGCATTACGCATAACTTTGTCGACTTGCTCTCGCGTAATGTTGTCTGATTTTCACTTATTGCATATTTATCAAGTAAAAAAGTTTTGTTCAACCCCTCCATTGATTGCCAGTTATACGATGGATTTCGACTGCCTGCGACAGAAATGTGCTGGAATTGTTGACTTGCAATACCGATGTCTTGACACAATTTTTGAAAAGGTCAAGCATTCTCACACTGCCTTCGTAAAGTCTGGAGCCTCTCTTCTCAAATCAAATGCATGTGATGAGGAATGGAAACAGGTATCTGTGGAGCCGCACTGACTGTGTTTGCCTGGTATTCCTACTCTTGGGATTGTGATGTTCCTGCGTATCTGGACGAAAGTGCATAACATTTGAGCGCGTGGTTACCACAGAAAAGCCAATAGGAAGTCAGTTAGGATGGAGGAAGTCATCCAAAGCAGATCAAGACGGAGACTCTCCAAAGAATCTTGACATTGCAACAAAAGAGATTCATTTTGAACAGGACGTATGATTGAATATTAGGATGTTGAACGTGTTTGGATGGCTTTCTTTCTTTTTTTTCTCCAAGTTTTCTCCAAGTGCTCAGATGGAAGATGACAGCGGGTTCACAGTAGTGGGAAGCAGCAGCAAAGGGCGACGACGGGCAGCCGCAGCAAGAAAGAGCGAGCACTCGGCGGAAGTCGGAGCGTCGAGCGGACGAGTCGGGACGTTGGTGGCGGACACAGCGGCGTTCATCCGGTCGAACGGGGTGCGACTGGACTCGATCGCGGACGAAGTTGTGACAATCGGCGAAGTCGTGGCCGAGGTGCGCGACCACAACGCACGCGCAGCCCTGGCCCTCGCAGTTGCCCTCGCCGACATCAAAGTCCGCATTCCGAGCGACGAGGCTATTGCCGCCGTCGCTGCCTTTGCGAAGAAGACCGGCGACTTCAACGTGCTGTCAAAAACGGATTTGAAGGTGCTTGCCCTGACTTGGATGCTCGAGAAGGAAAAGAGCGGAACTGCCCATCTGCGCACGGAACCGATGCGTGTATGTTTCCTGCAGAGTATTCATACCGGCGCTTACTTTTATCTGTCTACAGCCAACTCAGTTTGTTCCGGCCAAGAAGCCAGACTCTACAAAGAGACCAGTCACCTCAACTTCAACTGCCTCAAAGGAATCAACAGAATCAATCGAAGACTTTTCTCAATTCACATCAACACCAATGGATCTGGATTCTCCTGTAACTGCAACTACAACTGCCCCTGCCCCTGCAACCGCTCCCGCAACTGTAACTGCGACTGCAGCTGCTTCTCCAAAACGGGCAGCTTCACCCAAACGATCGGCATCTCCAACAAAAGTGTCGCCTTCAAAACGAGCTGCATCTCCTGCGAAACCTGTTGCTGAAGATCATTCCGATTTACCTGCGGAAACGCCCTCTGAGGAGTCCGTTCCTCTTACTCAGAGAGAACAAGATGCCACTATTGTGTACGAAGATGAAGATGCTGACGACAAGGATGCCGCTGATGTCTTTGGCGATGAAGGCGATGACGATGATGGTTGGATCACTCCTCAAAACATTGCAAAAATCAAGGAAAAGCATCAAGAAAAGATTCAGACTCAGCTTGCGAGTCAAGGAACTATTCCTGTTGGATGTATTACTTCCGACTTTGCTATGCAGGTAAATTTTAGCCACAGGCTTTTTCAACAAATTTGAAGACCAATCCAATCCTTTCAATTATTTTTAATTCTCTCTCATCTTCGACTCACCTCTATCTCATCAGAACGTTCTCTTGCAAATGAACCTCAAACTCATCTCCATTGATGGAGTCGTGATCAAAAAGGCTAAATCATGGATCATGCGATGTCACGGATGCTACAAAACAACTCCGGACATGTCCAAAGTCTTTTGTCCCTCCTGTGGAAACAACACGCTTATGCGAACAAGTTGTTCAGTTGATGAGACGGGGAAAATGACGTTTTACTTGAAACGCAACTTCCAGTACAACTTGCGTGGAACCAAGGTACATACTCTCTTTTCCCCTTTTATCTCTTTATTTTAACTCTAACTTACTTTTTTCTTCAAAGTACTCTATCCCTACTCCAAAAGGTGGACATGCGGGAAAGACTGGTGGAGATATGATTCTTCGAGAAGACCAAAAGGAGTTCCAGACGGCTCTTCGTGCACAGCGTATTGCTGCTAAAAAGACGGATTACTTGGACTTGGACTATGTTCACTTTTCAGAATTGAGTGGTGGTGGTGCACGGCCTGGGGCTGGGTTGGCTCCTATTGTTGGGCATGGACGAAAGAATCCTAATGCTGGAAAGGGAAGGAGACGAAAGTGAGTGATGCATGTTGAGATAATTTTTGGGAATTTTCGTTGAGTAAAAAATTGTTAGTCATTCTAATTGTGATTTCTCTGGATAGCACCCAAATTATTGTGAGCATGCAATAGATGATATTAAGTGGAAAATGCGCACTTGCAGAAAAAATCTTGGCTGGTTGGAAAGCGCAAAAATGCATTGACCAATCCACAACAAAAAATCAACTCAAAAATGCACGTCCTCTCCCTCGCCATCGCTGCCACTGCCGTCTTTGCCCAGACCAGCCCAACTATGCCATCCCAAGCCTGCATGGACGACCTCAAGGCGGTCAGTGCCATCTCTACCCAATGTACCACTGGTCTCAACGTCACCGTCACCAACTCTGCTCAAGCTCAAGCCCTCAGCGACTCTGTCCTCAAGTGCTTCTGTACCGGATCCAACAACGATGCGTTGAACAAGTTCTTTGTTGACTGCGCTCAAGGAACTGGTCAGGCTTCCATTACTCAGTCTTTCCAGCAGTTCAAGGACGGCTGCTCCAAGTACAAGGCTTCTGACGCTGCTGTCGTTGTTCCTGCCTTGACTGTTGTTGCTGTTATGATGAGCTTGATGATGTAGGCAGATTGAGTGTTTGATAAATTGGATCTATTGGTACTGAATATAAGGGGACACTTAAAAGTTAGAATAAAGTTCTCATAAGTTCGAGGTACTCACTGTACATCTCATGGCATGTCTCAATTGTTTACCGCCGTCCGTAAGTCACTGTAAGTCACTTCCAAAATTGTCCAAAGAGTCGTCGAAAACGGAGCTGACAGTTTTCAAGTCTATTTATGACTGGCTGTGTGGGCACAGACTCCACCAAGGTCGACAGTTTCCACACTCTAAACCTCTTTGCGTTAGCTTGCGCAAGCCTTTGGGAAATGTCGATGACAGCAGCTTTAACTTGCTCCAGCAATATGTGGACTTGTGAGGGTTTATTCGTGATGATGCTTTTTCAGCACAGATGACAGCAAATGCATTCATCTCCGACGGCATGTCCGCCTCAGTCCATGTGATGGAACAATAACGAAAAACGAGGCTGTGACGGGGCTGTGCTCGGGCGTTTTATTTCGGTGTGCCACAACCAGCCCCAAATTGGACTCAATAAAACGCCCAACGAAATTGGAAAAGTCCCCTCCAAAAACAACCAACCAATTCTCCAAACACAGTACAAAATGCAGTCCATTCTTGCTCTTACCGCCCTCGTTGCCGCTGTCTCTGCTCAAACCACCGTTGCTGCTGTCCCAGCCGGCCTCTCTGACACTTGTACCGCTCAGGAAGCCGTTTTGGCCAAGATCTTCACTGACTGCAAGGTTGACTTGTTGGCCATTGTTGCCCAAGCTCCAGCTGTTCCAACCTTCACCAAGGACCAAGTTACCTGTTTCTGTTCCCCATCCAGTGTTGACACCATGAAGAAGGCTGCTGCTGCCTGTACTGGACCAAACGACAAGCCAGTTGCCTCTATGATTACTACTTTGTCGGGATCTTGTGTTGTCCCAACCACCAAGTCCGGATCTGAGACCTTGGGATACGCTGCCGCTGCTGCCGCCGTTGGTGCCATGTTCTTGTGATTTTAATTCACACGATAAATTTGTAGCACTATCTTTGAAATAAACTTCGTTTTGTAGACTGATTTCTTGTGATTTCTCATTGCCTTAACTGGATGGTCTAATTTGTTATTATTTGTTTTTTACAAAATGGCCAAGTGTCCCATTTGCCGATCAACCAAGTTCCGACGAGACGGAGGAACAGGACTTCGGTTCTGCTCGAATGGTCACCAACAACGAACTGCCCGCCAGATTGAGGTGTGCTCGTTGCGAAGCTTCAGTGACAACTTCATGCTGACACTTGACAGGTTGGCGATGACGATGCGATGGTCGGCGGGCTGCGACTGCGACGACTGAAGCGTGGAAGACGAACAAAGAAAGTTGTGTTTGCGAAAGGGTTTCGGTGCGTTTCGTTTTTGGGTGTTTTGACGTTGGTTGACACTTGAACAGGGCTGCCACGTCCCTCTTTCTCTTTGAAACTTTCCAGTTGATTCTGAAGGCGCAAGTGCTTGCTCTGGTTGAGAGTGAAGCATCGTTTCCGCGGGAGTTGGAGGTTGGCTAGCTTGCTTTTCCATGTTGAACTCTTACACCAAAACTGTAGACTATTGTGCGCGATCTATGGCTTATGTATGTTTCGCATCAGGGAATCACGGGCACGAAGGGAATGAAGGAAAAAGCGGCCAAGAAGCGGAAAGCAGCCCAAGAAGCAGGAGAATCCGATTCAACACCAATCCTGAAATTCATTCTGGCATCTGTATATCAACTTTCGTTTCTATACTTGGGATGCCTTCAGCTTCGTTTACCTGTGTTATTGGCTGATGTTCTTCAATGGGCTGACACTAGTCGCATTCCATACTTGAACGCTCTTGATACCTTACCTGATGATTATTTTTCGTTCGTTTCGCGCCAAGCTCTTGCTTTTAAGCTATTCCAAAAGAAGAACGTCCCTACAATGGAGCTGCTTCGTAAACGGACTATGACCCTGATGAATATATTTGAATCGATGGGCGTCACATTCCCGGAAATGAATACTCCCTTGATTCTTGTGCGATTAGTTAAAAAGTTCAGAGTGCCTCCAGAACTATATGTCTGTGCCGAGATTGTGAGGATGGTCATGGGATATGTTGAAGGCGGGTTTGTGAAGTCATCATCAAATCACAAGATTCGACCAGAAGTGCTTCTTATTGCCTGCTTGATTGTTTCAATCAAAATATGCCATTCAATGGAAATGCCAGAACGGTGTGTTTCCAAGCAAACTTTCATTTCAAGAAAGTCTAACCCGTAATTAGAAATGTATTTATTTCCTGGATATCAAATCTGCCCACTCTCGGATCGCTTATAGAATCCATGAAACTTCAAATTCACAAAGACAAAGCGGAAGCCATGAACAAGCGGACTTATGAGGAATTGGATTCACAGTTCCAAGGCTACGTAAATGAATTTGCAGTTTATTGTCGAGATTACTTATTTGATAAACCACGGTTGAGTAAGTTTTTCCGTGTTGGGTCGCATTCACCTTATTCACAATTATTTCAGACGCACACAGATATGGCTTTCAAAACGTTGTAGAAGGGATTGAGTCATCGGAACCTCTTGCTTCACTACCCAAGCCGAAAGCTCGGCCACTTCAACATCCCCTCATTCCACATACAAACGACACCTCCATCAAATTCACCACCATGCTTCCGGACACTGCATCTTTTACAGTAAAAAGTCCATCAGATATAAACGATGTCATGGGGGAAGTCGACCCCCATTTCGCAGATCTAATAGAATTTGGATCTCGCGTCCTTGTTGTGGATGGAAGGGTGATTCTGAAGGCTGTTCTCGCTGTCGAACGCGGGCTGGTCAAGATGATTGGACTTGTTGAAACTCAATAAATCTTCATAAATCAGATTGAAAATAATAGAGAGGAAAAAACAGAATCGAGAATTAATGGAGAACAAACATAATAGAAATTAAGAACACGAAAAGCGAAACTGAAACATTTAAGATCGCGTTTGATGAAAGAATGTTATTGCTGACGGTCGGCGAAGCCATCACGTTTATTGTCGATGTCGCGATATTAACGTCGCTGTTGGCTGAAGTAGGACTTGCGCTGCTTGACCAAAGTATTGAAGATGTTGTAATAGTTGATGTGAAGTATGTTGAAGTTGTCGAGCTCATTGTAGTAGCTGTAGTTGGGCTCGTTGATGTTGTAGTACTTGTTGTTGTCGATGTGAATGACGAACTTGAGCTGGTTGAGCTAGTGGTTGAAGTCAAGCTGGTGCTTGTAGAGCTAGAAGTAGTCGTGAAAGTACTGCTCGTAGAGCTGCTGGAAGAGGTAGATGTAGAACTAGAACTAGTGGAAGAAGTGGAAGAAGTGGTAGATGACGTTGAACTAGAAGTAGAAGTAGAAGTAGAAGTAGAAGTGGAAGTAGAAGTAGAAGTAGAAGTGGAAGTGGAAGTGGAAGTGGTGGACGTCGTTGTAGTGCGGCTTGTTGTTGTGGCCAATACAATTGTCGCCGCCCTCCAAGTAGTTGTTGTACTGATTTTATCGAAATTATCCGGATCAACAATGGTGATAACAGCAATTACTCCAACGTTATACAGCTTTCGTGTTGGAATCAGAAAACCCCCTCCATCACCAGTACAAGGTTGCCCATCAACAGGTGCTTTTGAGATGAGTTCAGCAAAGCTTTTAGTTCCATATGGCATTTCATTCAAAGGGATTTCAAAGTCCTGGGAAGTTGCAGATGATACTCCATTTCCCCAGCAAGTCGTCTTGTCCAACTGAAGTCGCTCAACAAGCAAACGTTGAACTGTCAAACTTTTGACACCAACAGCAGACACTCCAATTTTAAGAATACTTGGGTCTTTATCTGAAGCAACCTGTTTTCAATTGTTACTTACGTTTATCAAGACTTAATTAGCTACCGTTGGTTCAGATAACGTGATTCCAACACATGAAAAATAGTGGCAAATTGGTTTAGCTACGCCATTGTAACAAGCATTGTTGGCTGCGAGCAATTTTGTACCGCAGTAGCATTCAGTGTTTTTGTTGCCGTCACAAACTGGGCCTGTAACCGAACTGATAACTTGATTAGTGCACACACTTTTCCTTTCGATATTGCTTCATTTCCACAGTAACAATTTTGAACGACTTGGTCTGTGCAGATGGGAGTTGCAACGTTGTTCACACAGACGGTTTTCGTTGCATCGGTGATTAAAGTGTTCCCACAATAACAGTTGCTTGTGATTGTGTTGGTGCAAGTTGTTCCAGCCGACAGTTTCTTGTTAACGCAAACACTGTTTGGGGACACGCTTGCGTCCAGATATCCATCGTTTTTGTTGCAGTAGCAATTTGTGACGTCTACATCTGAACAACTATTGTATGCGACATTGTTGACACAAACTTGATCCGTAAACAATACTCCAGCAAGGTCATTACAATAACAATCCGTGGCAGTACTTGCGGTGCATAGAGTTGAATACCACCTATTTTGCAATGTTCCATCACAAATTGAGTTTGTTATTATTTGTTTCGAACCACATTGACAATAGTTTTTGTTGCCGAATGAAATCACATTGAAGGAGCAGATAGGGTACTGCATGAGCATACATTGTTTCCAAGGCAGGCTCGGTCTGTTCCACTTAAGTATCCATAAATAAGTTTGAAACAATGGATTTCCAATCAAAATTGCACAAACCAATCATTGTCCGAGGTACAGGTCGAGAATTCCGAATCTTCTTTCAAGGCCTGACATACGCCTCCGTTTGATAAGCTGCCAAATACAGGATATGAAACCAAAAACCGAGTGAGCAGCACCTCAGAGACGTCATAACAGTCAGTACAAATACGTTGATCGAAGCAAACGCCAAGTCCAGCAGCTTTACACTTTGTAAAGTAGCGTAGAGATCGGATGAAGGCCAGTAATATCCCTACGAATGGAGCAATCATCTTTTCTTACTTTTTACTTCGAGAAAGAACGTCGAAATCGAAAACCCATACCCAATCATTTGCTTTCCTTGAAGAAAAATGGGTGATCATCGTTGGGGCATCACAGACGACGGACATCCAACAGAAACGTCCAACCTCCAAACAGAAACCGAAGACTCGGTTTTCGAACTCCTCGCGCAATGTCAGGATCCGCTTGCCGTTGACAGGTTTCCCCTTTCCTTCCTCCCAATATGTGAACTGTGTGTTTTCTGAACCACTGGTTTGGCAGCATCAAACTCTCTCGAAAGTTACACGCCCTCTTCCTCCGAAAAGGACTCGTGGGTCTCAGCAGAGGATTCGTGTCGCTCGATGCGTCGAAACCGTGGATCTTGTACTGGATTTGCAGGCGCTTGATTTGCTTGATGAACGGCTTTCGGCGGAGGAGTTGGAGCGGTGAGACGATTTCTAGTTGAAAAGTGATTACTTATCGTAATCGTTTTTGGGTAGAGCTGTGGACACGCTGAACCGGTGCCAGGATGATGTGAAGGGTGGATTTGGAGGCGGGCCGGGCCAGGAACCGCATTTGGCTACGACGTATGCTGCTATTCACGCGTTGGCAATTATTGGGACGGAAGAGGCTTTTGATTGTATCGATAGGTGTGTTTTCTGATTGAGGTGATGACGGTATTGATTTTGGAGTTGTGTAGAAAGAAGCTATATTCATGGATTATGTCGCTCAAGCAGGCGGATGGATCATTCATCATGCATCATGGTGGAGAGGTGGATGTTAGGTTTGTGCTTAACTCTCAAGTGTAACTGTATTAAACAATAACTCAGAGGAAGCTATTGTGTCGCATCAGTCTGTAAATTATTGAATTTACTTTCTCCTTCCCTCACAGAGAATATGGGATCTTTTATTGCAAAGTGTCAATCATATGAAGGAGGCGTTGGAGCGTTTCCTGGGGTAGAAGGACATGGAGGATATACATTCTGCGGAATCGCGGCGATTGAATTGTTACAAGAAACGGATTTATTGGACACGCGAGCATTGACAGTAAAGTTGCAGGCTTAGATTGACAAAAAGTCTGACTATCTTGAATAGAAATGGGCCGTTTCGCGTCAAATGGAATTAGAAGGTGGGTTTCAAGGTCGCACAAATAAGCTGGTGGATGGATGTTATTCCTTTGTAAGTGTACTTGATTGTAGTTGTTACTTTTCTTACACGTTTCTCAGTGGCTCGGAGGACTGTTTCCAATTCTTGACGCGATTGCTTTAAGACGAGATGGGAGTCCCGGTTGGCCAAAAGACTTGCCTCCATTCAAGGGACTCATGAATCGAGGTAAGGACTTTGTTTCTGTAAAACACTGGCTCAGTCCAATATAGACGCTCTTCAAGAGTACATTCTGATTTGTTGCCAGTCGCCTAAAGGAGGATTGAGGGACAAACCTGAAAAGTAAGTAGAACCACATTGTTGGTTCAGAATCTCAATAGTTTATTTAGGCACCCAGACTATTACCACTCCTGTTACTGTTTGAGTGGGTTATCGATTGCCCAGCATAATTATGTGTGGTCAGAAGATGAGCAAGACTTTGTGGTAACACTTGAAGGGACCAAGGTTGTTGGAGATGCAAACAACAAGCTGCCAGCAACGCACCCTGTTCACAATATACGGATTGAGTATGTGAAGCGAATTCGGGAGTATTTCCAATAATTCCAGTGAATAAAGGAGGCACTTTCGGAACTGGATCTTTGTGGAGTTCAATTCTTTTGTATTGGCGAGATAGTGCGCTGTCCACTGTCACGGAACCAATGCGCCGCTCCAAGTCGAAAGCAACGATGGCAGGCACTTTAGAAGGCGAAACCGGAGAGACAGAAACGCCGACGCAGACGCACCCTGACTGGACAACGCTGCTCTCGACATCGATCGCATCGCTTCGACTGATGATGGCGTCCCTCAGCGACGACGACACGGACGCGGCGACGATGCAACGACTGCGCTCGGCCATGGCGATTGGGGCGCCGCCGACGTCGCTGCGAGTCGCGATTGACCAGCTGCGAATCCCGCGCAGACACGATCTGTTTCTCGACGGAATGGACATGGACGACGCGGACGGCGACATTGACGCGGAGTGGCTCGTGTTCAAGTCGTCGCTGTCCCTGTCGCTGTCGCTGAAGAAGTCGCGTTCAACGGGGACTTGGCGAACAGCGAGCAAGTCATCTTGTACTTGCATGGCGGCGGCTACTGCATGGCGAGCAAGAAGACACATCGCGGAATTACTTGGAAACTAGGTGGGGACTTCTTACTAATCGCTTCTGCCGTCGGTTGTCACTAACCACACCTGTGACAGCTAAACACTCTAATTGTAAACTACTGGCAATAGACTACCGCCTTGCTCCCGAACACGTATTCCCTCTCGCCCTTCATGATGCCATCTCCGCCTATTCCTACCTGACAAACCCTCCACCAAACTCAAAAGCCAAAAAGTACGATCCCTCTAAAGTTGTTATTATGGGCGACAGT
>MCGO01000363.1:0-25730 GCA_002104985.1 Rhizoclosmatium globosum | reverse complement strand
ATACGGACAAGTCCGCACAGATCTTGACATTCTTTGGGACTTTCTGCCGGTTGAATGGAACATAAAAAGAAAATCAATGACAACCTGGACTTCGCAGAGCCGTTTTACGTGCACAGGCTCCGTTTCCATCTACGGAAACGAGATACATGTTTCAGTGGAACCGTGAAGATCGGTTGGTTTCACTGATATTGTCGGGGGAGAAGCTTTCGGGGACTATTCCGGCTGAAATTGGGATGTTGACTGAGTTGCGCGAGTTGTTGAGTGGTTTTCTTTGTTTTCATGAGTTTAGGAAATTGATAATTGGGGATGCAAATAGGGATTTGAGCGATAACAAGTTCAGTGGACCGATTCCTGAGGAGATTTGGACGTTGTATCGGTTGACTTCATTGTGAGTATCTTTGATGACGGTTTGAGAGAAGAAACCGAGACTAACTTGAACCAGGAATCTTTCCAAAACTCTTTGACGGGTCCTTTATCTGCGAACGTGTATAACCTGCAGGCACTTGAGAAATTGTATGTTTACTTGTACAGTTAAAGGTTTTTTTTGTTAACCTCAATTCTCTTAGGTTGTTTGAATTCCAATGGATTGACGGGTACGGTTCCAAATGAATTAGGGGAGCTTACGAGATTAGGCGTATTGTAAAGAGAGAATCGTATTCACATGGTGATTCTAACGTGACTTCAGGAACTTGGACCCAAAACTTTCTTCAGGAACATTGCCAGTGTCAATTCGAGGAAGGTTTAATACCGGACGGCAGAATGGGCCGTTGTTTAACAGGCTGTAGTGTTTGAATAGTATGATACAGTATTGCTTCATTCGTAAATCAATAAATTGTATTTTCTCATCTTCGTTTGTCTGTTGACTTGATGTTGAGGTTGGTTAAATTGAGTAAAGTTGAACCTTCAAATCTAACTCCAAATGCCGCCACCACTGGCTGACCTCTCATCACAGATGCTTCAGATTGAATTCAATCAAATTCTCGGGATTGGTAGTCTTGCTACTGTCTATGCTGGGACCCTTGATGGTGAACCAGTTGCAGTGAAGGAGCTTCCGCCCATCAGTCTTGTCTCCATTCCAACATCCAAACATTGTTGAAACTAAGGGATTTGCTACTGTTTTGGAAGGAGGCAAGCCTGTCATTATTATGGAGAGAATGGCAACTACACTCCAAAAGAAGCTGCAATCTGGACCTTCAATTCCACTTTCCAGTCGCATTCTCTGGCTGAAACAGATTGCTGCTGCTCTTTCTCACCTGCATCAACTGCCAGATCCAGTTGTTCATGGTGACTTGAGGATGTCTTCCATTTGATTGGTGAGTGGCTGAAAGCAATCAACCCACCCAATTTATCCTATCAACTAAGACGCGGACGGAAATGCAAAACTCAATAACATTGGACTGTACAAACTCAAGAAAGCGTCAAGATCTTACCGCACACCTGACTGTCACTTGGCGTTCCTTCCTCCTGAAAGTTATTCTGAAGTAGGCAATGGACCTACAAAAGCGCATGACGTGTATTCATTCGGAATGATTGTATATGAGACGGTTACTGGACGTGTTCCGTTTGATGGAACGCCGGCTGGAGCTATTCCCTTTTTGGTCATGGCGGGAAAGAGGCCCGAGCGACCGGATGCGGGGAATGACGTTCCTGACTGGGTTTGGGAGATTATTGAGCGTTGTTGGAGCAGGATCTGGGTGGGAGACCGGATATGGAGGAGGTGGAGGTGTTGATTGGGAGGGGAGGAATTGGAGGGGAAGCGGTAGAATCTGCTCGGGTGGTTGAGCCGCCGACGTATGAGCAGCTGAATGTGTCTGATTTGGAATATGCTTTGAATGCATCAATTGAAGAGCATCATGGTGGTGGGAGCAGTAGTATGTCTTCGCAGCTACAGTTTCTTGTTCCAACGCCAACAATCCTCCCACCGACATACGGAGAAGCACTCCGCGAAGATCTTGATATTTTGTGGGATTTCTTGCCAACCGAATTCAAAAGCCGGAACGGGATCAAGGACCATGCACAGCTTCGGAACTTGAAAGCGGGTGGAGGATGGCTTGGGGATCGAGTCATGTTTGAATGGAATGGAGCCAATCGGTTGGTTGCGATTCGATTGAAGACAGAGGGGATTTCGGGAAAGATTCCTGTGGAGTTTGTTGCGTTGACGGAGTTGGAGGAGTTGTGAGTGCTCTTCTATTATGAACTTCACTTACGTTTCTCAGGGATTTGAGCGAGAATGGACTCACTGGGTCGATTCCGGCCGAGTTTGGGAACTTGAGAAAGTTGGTTACTCTGTGAGAAGCCATTGATATGAGTATTGAGTATTCTAATCTTATTGCAATAAGGAATCTGTCCAAGAACAAATTGGAAGGACAAATCCCCGGTTCTCTTGGAAATTGTAATCGATTGGTATCGTTGTGAGTCTTAATCTTGTTTGCCCTTATAATTTAACTGGTTCCAAGGTTGTTGCATTCGAATCGGTTGACGGGCTCTGTTCCCTCCGAATTGGGAGGTATTTCGACACTCTATAAATTGTGAGTTTTCATGATATAAACCTTTTTCTTGCTTAATACGAGGATGAATGAATAGGAGGCTTGATCAGAACTTCCTGTCTGGCTCCTTACCTGGACCACTTAGATCCAAGTTCAAAATGGGAATGCAATATTAGAGAAATGATAAAATAAAGAAAGTACTTTTGATGAAGGAGAAATAGTTTATTTGTTTTTAGAGTCTCGGTCAAATGTCTTCACGCAGCGATGCCCAAATTGATGCGTACCAAGTGCTTGGCGTGTCGAAGGATGCATCGCAGGCGGAGATTAAGCGGGCGTACCATCGATTGAGCAGAGAACTTCACCCGGATAAGGTGTGTGCTTGGTTCGAGTTGGATGCAATGCAAGGAAGATACCTGGAAACCTGCAACTCTATGCCCTAAGCAGACTCCTTACCACCTACTAGTAGTACCTAGTACTCTCACCTACTAGTTACCACCTAGTACTACCACCACCACCTACCACCACCTACTTAGCAGCCAATACCACCAACGTACTAAGTACTAACACCCACCCAAAACCAAAAGGGCGGCGACACTTCCAAAATGGCCCTCGCAAACCAGGCCAACGACATTCTCTCCGATCCAGAACGCCGCCGCAAATACGATCTCTCAAAATCATCTTCAAATTCATCTCGCTCTCACTTTGAAATGGACGAAAACGACTTGTTTGCCCACATGTTCAATGACTTCTTCTTTCGCGCACATGGTTTTTCGGGGTATCGGTATGATGAAGGGGAAGATGATGATGGCGGGTATTACGATGAGGGGATGATGAGGATGAGTTTGATGAGGACGAGGATGATTATGATGACGATTTATATGACGAGGAGGAGGAGGAAGATGAAGGTATTGTCGATGTTTTGTGAATTTTATTGATATTTAATCACGCACAGATTTTGATCTGAATGAGGTTCTCAGTGATATTGGAGAGCATTGCTCAGATAAAGATTTTCTCGAGGAATTTAGAGATAACGTGGGCGTGGATGCGAGAATGGCGAAAACGTTCAAGCTTCGTGAGTAATTTATGCCGTGCTTTGCACAAACAGCAGTATTAAAGACTCGATGACTCATTCTTATCATAGCCGGGGCTCCGCGAAATCTTTCTATTCACCGTCACCATGAAGGAAAATGGTGTCTTGATTGGTATCATGCTGTCGACGATCCTCGTTCTGAATTTCCTATCGCTTATCGTCTTGAAGTCAAACAGAATGGCGGATCTTGGACGAAACTATGGAGTGGCACGGATCCATTTATTCTATTGGGTTGCCGTTCCATGCTTCCGTCGATTTTCGTGTTCGTACTGTCAGTGTTGCTGGATTCTCGTCGTATGTTACGTTTCAGCGGTTGATTGGGGAGCAGACGCATTCTACGTGAGTTGTTTTTTTGTTTGTATAGAGTGAGCAGAGATTAGAGCGAAGAAGAGCAAAGCAACGGGGAGATATCAGTCTACTTCTTTCATCATGGTGGCAAAGGGTTACTTGTGATATTGGCGACCATCTTTGCCGATCTGAGAACTAAAGGAAACTACAACAGTGCTGGAACTTCTGGTTCAAGCCAAAATGAACGCCCAAAAGCCCAACCTACCCCGCCTCAACCGAAACCCCCACCCGCACCACCTGCGCCGAAAGCTTTCAAAATACACTCCGTTGTCCTCGATGAACAATCTAATTCCATCAAACCAAAATACCACACTGAACTCACGTTTACTTGGGAAATGCCCAAGACTAACGTCAAAATCAACAAATACTATATCCAAATGCGAAAATCTGTAAAAGGAGAAACGTGGGAGACGTGCTGCACTGTGTTGGGAGCGAATGGGAAGGCTGTGGTCGTGTTGGAGGATGTTTGGGGGGATTATGAGTTCACAATCAAGGTGAGATCGTCACTCAATCCTTGGATGTAATATTAACACGGACACCAACAGTGCGAATCTGATACAAAAGTCATGTCTCAAACATCAACTGCAACACCTCATCACATCTACTGTCCCCTCCTCCGTCCCTTCCTCACAACCTACCAAACCCTCAAAAAAGATACCACAACCCCTCTTCCAACTCACTTACGAACCCTCCAATCCCAAGCCGCGAAACTCTCTACAGTCGTCACATTCACTGACTCGGAACAATCCGGTAAAAAACTCCTCACAAAACTCCTCGACGAAGAAGTCAAACACACGCTTGAGAAATGGGAGACCAAGCTCCAACACCTGTCGTCACTGCTCTTCAAGACGGGTGGCGGTGTCGAGTCTGTTCCCTGTTCGTGGATCATGGGGAGGGAGTGGAAAGAGTGTGAAATTGGGTTGACCAAGTTTCATTCGTTTTTGGGGCATTTGGGAGGGAGTGAAGGGAGTTTGGAGAAACGGACTGGAGAGGTTCTGAAGCGGGTTGTGCGGGGGATGGTGGATCGTGCTTGTTTGGAGATGAGGGTTGGGCCGTTTAATGTGGATCGGAAACTTGCTTTTAGAGTGGATGGAGGTGGGGTTGAGTATCGAGGGGATGTTTCTGTTGTTGGATGGAACGCGTTCTTGGCTGTGTACGCGCTTGTTGGGGTTATTGGAAAACGTGGGTGCGAGTGGGAAGGGGAATGGGATGGTGTTGTTGAGTTTTGGAAAGATACATGCGGAATCGCTGTTTCTGGGCTTCGTGCTGAGATTCTCGGGCGGGTTGAGGTTGAGGTTCGGGATTCAGAGAAGAGTGAACGGGGGAAGGTTGTTGATGAGGATCGAAGGAGAAAGGAGCAGGAAAAAATGGCGGCTGCTGAAGCTAGGAAAGCTGCTGAAGCTGCTGAGGCTGAAGCGCAGAGGATTGCTGCTGGGGAGGCTTTGCAGCGGAAAGCTGAAGAGGAGAGATTGAAGAGGTTACGTGAAGCTGAAATTAAACGGCAGGCTGATGAAGAAAAAGCTAAAGTTGCAGCGCAAATAGCTGCTAAGAAGGCTGCTGAAGCGGAAGTATTGAAGAGAAAGACGGAGGAGGAAGCGGCAAAGAAAAAGGCGCACGCGAAAGAGTTGGCGGAACAACGAAAGCGACAACAAGAAGAAGAACGCTTTAAGGCTGCAGAAGCCGCCAAAAAGGCTGAGGCTGAAAGATTGGCGTTGAAAACAAAGATGGAACAGGAGGAGAAAGCCAAAGAAGCTGAACGAATAAGGCGTGCCGAAGAACTCGAGCGCAAACGGGTGGATTCACAAGTTCAATCACCTCCTATGCAGCAACAGCAGCCAATTAATGCGAGGAAAGTTGGTGTTGCCGTCAGCTCGTCCACTTCAGTTCGTCAGAAAGATCCTGCGACTATCTTCAAAGAGATCAAACGAGAACTTTCTTGGTACGGTAATACGCGTGAAACTCGACTGAAGACGTTCCAGAACCTGTGCAAGTCTTGTCAACTTGATGAGCATAAAACCTGCCTCCCATCGACTATCCTTGCAAATTCAGCTATCCTCGACTTTGAAACCAAAATGGGCAATATGATGGAATCGCTCTTTGAAATCAGTGGAACACATCCTCTCTTGGGTGTCGAAGCCACTGTGGAGGCTATTAGTGAGATTCTGGAAGAAGTTCAGCAAGTTAAGAGGGAGACTATCGTTCGGTTAGGTGGAGACCCGGATAAGCATATTCCTGAGGTTGTTGAGAAGCCATCTGTTGGTTCGTCGACCGTAAACGCATCTTCACCATCGGAAGCTCAAGCAGCCTCGCCGATTAATACTGTTCCAGTCCTTAATCAAGATACCAAAGCAAAAGGTGATGTAGGACATACGTTTATTACGTTTTATTAACTTTAAAAGTAGGCAAGAAGTCATCCCCAGCTTCAAAGGCACAAGACGCTGCTCGTTACGACGAAGACAGCGAGCGAGTCTTTGATTTTACTGAAATTCAGCAAGTAATCGGAGTTCCAGCTCCGGAAGTAGTGCCGCAAGTATGCTCATTCTTCAACTCGAAGCGTGGTTGCCGAAACGGCGATAAATGCAAACATCTACATGAACGAATTAAGGCGGAAGCTGAAAAGAAGGTCGAAGATCCAGAAGCTCAAAACTTTTGTCGATTCTTCAATTCAAAGCGAGGTTGTCGAAATGGTGACAAATGCAAGTCGCTTCATGTAGAGCGTGCAGAAAAGCAACGTGCTTCGAATGAAGAAATGATATCCCCCATTACCGCTGCTGCTGAACCACGAGTCACGAAGGTTTCTAAGGATTCAACCCAGATGAAACCTTTGGCAAAGGAATTTGTTCCCACCGCATCAAATATCTCAGAGGATCAGTACATGAGTGGGTCCTCAAGCTCCGACAGCCAATACTTTGAGAATGAGGATTATCAACAGGACGAAAATCAACAGCAATATCCAAACCATCAATATCCAGGCCAGCAATACCAAAGTTCAGACGAAGTTTTTCCGTCAGTCTTATCACCTGTGCCAGTATATACATTTGGGTCCGCTGCCCCTGATCCAATTGCTTCCTTGTTCACCCAGACGCTTCTTCCTCCATCCAGTGCTAACGCATCAAACCAAATGTTTGATTCGAGCTCGATTGAAGGAAGTCATCCCGGATTCTCGCCGCCATCATCAGTCGTTGGGAATGGTGTGGGGTATGTTCCAGCGTCTTCTTCGTCGTTCTTTGCAAATGGTAATGGGTCTGGGAACTCTTCTTCCACTGCTTTCGATTTCACTGGTGGGATGGCTCGAGGAATGGGAGTCTTTGGAAGCCAGCCTCCCCTGAGCTCTAGACCTCCTCCCGGCCTCACAAAGCAACCTAGCGCGAGTTTCCTTGGAGACGCATATCAACAGCAACAACAGCAGCAAAGTCGAAGTGCAATGTTGTCAAAGTCCCTTGCAACCCTGAACTCTATGTTGGATCGTCATTCCATGTCTCGTATGCAACTTTCGCAGCGCATTGAGGAAGGACATTCAGGAGAGTATTGGCAGCACGATATGGCTGAAATGACGCGTCTGAATGACGAGATAAAGTGCTTGGAAGTTTCTAGGATTCTACTGCTTGAGAGTTTGAGCGAAGCTTGCAGACAGGAGGTTATGTATTAAATGAAAGAGCATATAGCTTTTGTATCTAGCTGCAGAATAAATCGTTTGGATAATGATTACTTGGCGGTTGTTTGGCACTGGAACAAAAGATTTTCAACTCAACACGCCGGACTTACGAACATCCGATCATGAATGTTGAGACGCCAGACGCGCATATTCCGATGGCGTATTTTTCCGTTGGAATGATGTTGGTGTCGAGCTGTCAACTTGGCGTTTTCCTTTTGTTTATCTTTCGATTTGATACGGAAACAAGGACGGGAACAAGAAATCGGATACACCCGATAGTTTCCAGGCCTAATATTACGATATTCTTCACGGGATTTTCTTTCATTGGATTCTGGGCTACAAAGGCTTGGATTCACTTTGAAATTGGAGACGATGATTCTTTATACACGCACTGGACGTTCTCAACGTTGCCCTTGCTGAAAATATTTATGCAAACTATCCAATATGGATTCCTGCTCCGTAGTCACGATAGAAGTGTTGAGATTATAGATTCCATATCTCCAGACTTGTTTAAAGTTGTACAAACCTCTATGACTGTTGTTGCGGTTATCACTTATGCTCCAGTTGCTCTTGCTATTCTAGTCACTTTTGACTTTTCACTAGATGTCTTGATAGTGATTCGGCTTGTTGTTCGCGGCCTCACAATTGCGTCGATCGTTGGCGCCGTAGCATTAGATGTAGTCTTTTTGGTCTCATACATTCTTTTCTTGGAAAAAACGAAGCGTAATGATAGTCAAGAGGAAGCTATCGACCATACATTTCTTGTTGTCGCGAAACATGGTGTACTTGGGACAAGTTTATTCTTTATTAGTGCTTGCTTCCAGTTCGTGTTCTTTGTGACGAATTATGAGCGGTGGGCTATTATTAACGCTGCTTTGTTGAATGTGGTGTTTACTGTGCTCCTTGCAACGAAATTTGTGTTGCATTATGAACGAATGATTAAGAAGAAGGAGATGGAAAGTAAGCTAGAAAGAGTTTTGGGATGTGAGTTGGCAGCTATTCGTGGACGATTTTCAAAATTACGTTGTCAGGATGATCCAAATCAAACGGTTGTTGATGTTTCTTTCAAATAAATTCTGGTCATTAATAAGTTTAAATGGCTTTCCATGTTTTGCGGGGTATGTAGCAATATATAATAAATCTGGCCGAGTGATGGGATGTGATGGTTTTTTCCCCGACAGAACCAATCGCAAAGGGATTTTCAACATACACGCGGGATGAACGTTGAAACGCCAGAGGCTCACTTGCCCATCGCTTACTTTTCAGTCGCTATGACTATTGTATCCGCCTCTCAACTTGGGTTCTTTGTCGTCTATGGTATCCATTGGAACAAAGAAACAAGGACAGGAACTAATATTCGAATACGTCCCATTTATAGTCGTGTCAACTTCATCGTATTTTGTATTGGAATCTCGTTGATTGGATATTGGGCCACGAAGGCTGTGATCCACTTCAAAGCGGCATCCGATATTACGTCATATTCTTACTGGTCATTTTCAACCTCCCCTGTCATCAAACTTTTTATGCAAACCATCCAGTATGGCTTCCTTCTGCGCAGCCGCGATCGAAGTGTGGAGATTTTGGATTCGCTTTCTCCGCCTCTCTTTCGGGCTGTTCAAATCGCGATGAAATCAGTCGCGATCTTAGTATATCTTCCCGTCGGAATAAGCATTTTGACCGCCTGTAACGTTTCTCCCAGATTTAATGTCACCGTAAAGATGGTTGTTCGTGGTTTTACTATCGCGTCATTCGTTGGAGTACTTGCGCTCGATATCATCTTTCTCGGCTCTTTTATCACGTTCCTGAAGAAAACGAGACACGACGAGAGCTTAACTGAAGTTCAAATTGATCCAGCTTTTTTGATCGTCGCGCGGTTTGGTGTGTGGTCAACTACAATCCATTTCATCAGTATCTCATTCCAGCTAGTATTTTTTCGCGACAAATTATGAGAGATGGGTCATAATTGGGGCATCGGGAATGAATATTGTGTTCCTAATTTCGTTGGCGACAAAAGTTTCGTTGTATTGGGAACGTGTTCGGAAGTTGAAAGAGACAGAGTGTAAGCTTGAGCGGGTTTTAGGGTGTGAGCTTGCTATAATACGGGAACGTACAGAAAAACTTAAATCCAGGGAAGATATGAATCGCACAGTGGTTGAGATGGACACCTGTAAATAAAACTGGTTTTAAACTTGTTTGTACAAGAACCTACATTATTTCCACCACATTTGGGTATAATTACATTGTCTCCAGACTTCAAACTCATCTTTTCCAAAGATTATTTCACAAAGATTTTTATCAGTCATCAAATAATAGCTCTCAGGGAAATGAACGTAGAAGCCCCTGACGCCCATTTACCCATCGCGTACTTTTCAGTCGCTATGATGGTGATATCAGTCTTCCAGCTCGGGTTCTTTGTCGTGTTTGTGTTGCGCCACGAGAAGAGGACTGGAACTAATATCCGAATACGTCCGATATACAGTCGCGTCAACTTGATTGTATTTTCAATTGGAATCTCGTTTATAGGATATTGGGCGACGAAAGCTTGGATCCACTTTGAAACTGCTAAAGATCTGAGTCTGTACATGAACTGGACTTATTCCACATTGCCACTTATCAGGTTATCCACCCAAACTATTCAATATGGGTTCCTTATTCGAAGTCGAGACCGAAGCGTTGAAATTATAGACTCGTTATGCCCTGACTTGATGAAGACTGTTCAAATTTCCTTGAAAATCGTGGTAATCCTTACGTACTTGCCGGTGGCATTAAGCATCTTTGTGGCGTGCAATTTTTCCCTGGACGCCGAATTGTCCATACGTACTGTTGTTCGTGGGTTTATTATTGCCTCGCTTGTTGGGGCCTTAGTGTTGGACATTATTTTCCTGGGGTCTTATATAGTCTTTCTGGAGCGAACAACGCTAGTTCAAAGCTCGAAGGAAATGATTGATCCTGTGTTCTTGATAGTCGCAAAATATGGAGTCGTAGCAACAAGTATTTTCTTTATCAGTGCTTGCTGCCAATTTGCATTTTTTGTCATAAACTATGAACGATGGGAAATTGTGAATGGGTTCTTGATGAATTTGGTCTTTGCCACGACGTTGACTACAAAAGTTGCGTTGTATTGGGAGCGTGTTCGGAAATCGAAGGAGGCTGAAAGTAAACTTGAACGTGTGTTGGGATGTGAGCTTACGAAAATACGTAATCGGCATAACAGGAAGGCGTTATCTAGTATTGATCAGAATGAAACTGTGGTGAGCATATCCGATAAATAAATAGTGCCAAGTGTATATAAGATTGCCAGCATTTTTTTCCAACTCTATGAACTCCGACGCTCCTGATTCACATCTTCCTTTCGCATACTTTTCAATCGCAATGATTGTCGTTTCAGTACTCCAACTAAGCTGCTTTGTCATCATAATTGTCTTTTGGAACAAGGAAACGCAAACAGGTTCAAATATCCGTATACGCCCCATATGCAGTCGCGTCAACTTTATTGTGCTTAGTATTGGGATATCGTTTCTTGTGTATTGGGCTACAAAAGCGTGGATACAATTCGAAGCTGCAAAGGATGTGGGGTCATACACGTATTTTACTTTCTCGACACTTCCACTGATCAAAGCGTCTTTACAAACGATTCAGTATGGGTTCCTTCTGAGAAGTCGAGATCGAAGTGTGGAGATTATTGACTCGTTGTCACCACCGCTGTTCAAGGCTGTCCAAGTCGCAATGAAAATCGTGGCGATCCTTACGTATTTCCCTGTTCTTCTTAGTTTATTCGTTGCGTGCAACTTTTCACTGGACGCGGATATAAAAATTCGGCTAGTTGTGAGGGGTGTCACGATTGTGTCGATTGTTGGGGCCATTGGTTTGGATGTTACGTTCCTTATGTGTTATATTATGTTCTTGGAGAAGACAAAGAGGACGGAGAATTCAGTTGAGACTGTTGATACCGCTTTCCTGATTGTGGCGAGGTATGGCGTGCTTACGACCGCTCTGTTTTTCGTGAGTATGTGGTTTCAGTTCATGTTCTTTGCGACGAATAACGAGTTGTGGGATTTGGTTGCTACTTTTTGTGCGAATCTGGTATTCGGAGCTGCAATTGGGTTGAGAGTTTCATTGTATTGGGAGCGGATTCGGAAATTGAAGGAAGGGGAAAGTAAATTGGAGCGTGTTTTGGGGTGTGAGCTTGCTGCTATACGAGAACGTGGACATAAGATTCGGCCATCGAATCAAGATTTGAATGAGACTGTATTGAGTATTCCTGAGAAATAAACTTTGCGTTGAAAGCGTTTTATCGAATAGAATGGTTATCTCTAAGGATGAGTCATCATGTCCATCTCAATTTTACCTGCAATTTTACGGGATAACTTCAAACAAGAGATTTCCCATAGAGATTTTCAAAGAAAAGGAGACAGTAGGAATGGATACCTCACCGGCTGACACCCATATCCAAATTATTACATGTGTGCGGGAATGGTGGGGATATCCATGTTCCAACTTGGCTTCTTTGTCGTAGTCATCGCTCTTCCAACTGATGTGAAACAGAGTTGTATTGTTTATGTGAGACGAAGTTCGGGAAATAGAGTTCACGTATCATGTTTATGATTGGAGTCGCGTTTCTTGGAATGTGGATAACGAAAGCGTGGATCCACTACCAATAATCTCTTGAAACAAGTCTTTATGAGCATGGTACAAACGTGGTGCTCCCAATAGTGACGTTTTTCAAGCAATCGCTGATGTTTGGATTTCTGTTGCGAGGAAGGGATCGGAGTATTGGACTCATTGACTCGAGAATATCCGCGGTTGTTAAAGGAGCCATCAGGGTTGCACCTCTGTTGGCGTACGCGCCTGTAATCGTCAGTACTGGATTGACAGTAAACAATGACACCCAAAATTCAATTATCGTGGAAGAAATCTTGATGTATTTCACTCTTTTGTTTCTTGTCGTGGCTTTTATTCTGGACACAATTTTTATGGTCTCATACATTCTGTTTCTGCACAAGACAAAAGTGAACAGCGAGTTGATTGATTCTGAGTTTTTGATAATCGCACAGTACGGAGTCCTGACTTCAATATTATTTTTTGTAAACGTCTGCATACAGTTTGGGTCTGTTATTATGAAAAGTGAGGGTTTGGAGTTCATAAGTGTGGTTGTGATGAATTTGAAGTTTAGAGTGCTTTTGAGGATGAAGGTAATATTACGACGGGAGCGTGCTCGAAAGAAGAAAGAAGCTGAAAGTAAGCTGCAGAGAGTGTTGGGGTGTGAGCTTTTAGCTATTCGTGGACGTGCAAAGAGGCTGAGAGACAACGAGACAGTTGTAGAGTTAGATGAAACAAAAGGCGAAGAATCTGATGATAATATGTTATAATTGTTCTCTGACGAATAAAACAATAAATAAATCTGATTAAAATGTTCAGCATTTCTCCTTCATTGACAAGTCTCGTATCCAAGTCCGTTTGTCCCAGTGGAATCGAGTGTCCTTTCCAGGGCACATTCTGCGTGTTCCCATTGCACGAACCAGTCAAAGTGGCTGTCGTTGAAGCAAAGAGGCCGCTTTCGACTCAGACACAACCTGTGATTCAACAAGCTCAAAAGAAGCAGCGATTGGGACCTTCTTTGGCTGGTTCTTCGAGTGTTCCTAGTGCTGGTCTGAGTGCTACTAGTGTTACTACTGCTAGTCTACTAGTGCTACTACTACGAGTACTGCTGCCATCAGTAGGACACTGTCGTACCCACCAACTAGTACTAGCACGAGTACGAGTACCAGTGCTACTTTATCGTCCAATCAACAACGACCTTCTCAACCACTTCCAAAGAGACCCAATCCAGTCCCTCCTCACCAGGTTTCTCCTCTTCTCTCTCCAAGTTCGTACTCAAACAACAACAACAAACAAACCAGACATTCAATCCATCCTCCCGTCCAATCATCCAAGCTTCATTTCACTCAAAAGTCGATCGTGCAAAACGACAAAAGATTCTGGATCTTTTTTATGCCGAAGTAGGTTTCATTTGTTTATTGTTGGGAATCCGTTCACTCTGACTGTGTATTAATACCCAATTAGTTCTCGCGCATCTACGCTCCAATCCTTCCTCAATCACCCTCGCTTGCCCACAAACACGCGTTCGATCAAGAATCGGCTCTTCTTTCCAAATGCAATAATCCTTCAACTTATTCTACTATGGCTGTGCCCATCCTCAATCGCCTCAAAAAGAGATCTCCTGCGAAATCAGTAGATGATGTTGGGATCGATGGGGTCTATGTTGCCCCGTACCTGCTTCTTCTGCTTCTTTGGTGGTTGCTGGTTCGCTCTATGAACATGTTCCTGCTGTCGAAAAGTTTGAGGCTCTTTTGATGAAATCGGATGATTTTGAGAGGCATCAGTATCCTACCTTACAATCCATATTTGGTGGCGGCGCACAGTCTTTGCTGATGGATCCTACTCTGTCGGAGGTTGTGCAGCAGAAAGGTGAGACGGTGTTAGATTGCGGGCGAAGTGATATTGAGAATGAAATACGAGAGTGAGAGTGAGAGTGAACGAATAGGTGGGAATGGGGACGGAGTCAGGTTCAATATAAGAGAGTGGAGCGAGCATTACGCGTCTTACTTTCGAGGCATTCAATTTAGTAGACATTAAGGACATTTGATGTGTATTAATGTTGGTCATGTTGTTGTTGGAGGTTTTGAAGGGGGAGATGGTGAAACGGGAGAAAAAAATGGATACGATGCTGGATGCGATGGAGGGATTGCAGGTGGGTCTGATTAGCCATGATTCAGATATGAGATTGTCGAAGATTGAAAGATGAAAGTAAGACGAAGACGACGAGTAATATGACGGAGTCGCAGTTGTGGGAACGAATCAATACGACATACAGGGTATTATCATTACAAAACATTAACAATCGATTTAGTGCAGTGCAATCGTTGTCGACAAGATTACCTTCCAACACACGATCTCGTTCCACAAGACTGGACTGCATGCACGTTTCACACATCGCGTCCTTCCCTGCAACCAACGAACGCAGCAATATCCGGATCTACTTCAAAAGCGAAGTTCTATCCATGTTGTCAACAAGACATGACGTCTCCTGGGTGCCGAGTCGGTCCACATGTGTTCAAGGAGACTGCGTGGAAGGACTTGAATGCTCGAATTCCGTTCATTATGTTACCTGAAGAGTCGGAGGGGCGGAAGAAGATTGTTGGTGTGGATTGCGAAATGAGTTATACCACTGGTGGAATGGAGGTCACGCGAGTTACGATTGTGGATGTTTTGGATGGTGGACGAGTTGTTTTGGATGAGCTTGTCAAGCCGCGATTTCCTGTGTTGGATCTGAATACAGAATGTGAGTGGGTTCAGTAGTTGATCATGGTTTGGGTTAAACGTAAAAAAAAATAGTTTCGGGAATTACGTCACTCTCATCTGCGAAATTCACGCTTCCTCAACTTCATATGCATCTTGGAACTATACTGTCGCGGGCAACGATTTTGATTGGACATGGACTTGAGAACGACTTGATTGCGCTTCGATTGATCCATGATCGCGTTATTGATACGTGTGTTCTCTTTCCGCGCGCTCAACCACCTGCTGCGAGTAACCCGCAAGGAACTATTTGGAAACATTCGCTCAAGATGTTGGTGGAAAAAGTTCTTGGACGGAGGATTCAGGCTTTGGGTGGGGAGACTCTGGGACATGATAGTACTGAAGATGCGAGAGGGGCTGTTGAGCTTGTGTTGGAGTATTTGAAGGTGCAGCAAAAGGGAGGTGTTATTTCTTATTAAGTTGTACAAGAATAATAGACTCAAAGAGTTCAGGTATCTCAATACCTTTCACTGACTAGAAAATATCGAAGAAAATATGAAAATGTATTTATTCATCAGCTATTAGGGAAAATGATGGCATTGTCGGCAAAATTTTAATCCCAACTGACGATTTCCTTATCTATTTCAATAAATGAAGGGCGTTCTGATTCATTTTGACTCCAACAGCGTTGAATCAAATTCCAAGCCTCATCTGACATTGGATCAGCCGCCGTAGCACATAAGGGAGATCCCATTCTAGACGGACGATCTCCAGATTGAATCCAAACGCTTTAATCATTGGCTCGTATTCCCCTCCCCCTCAAAAGGCCAGTGGCTTGTCAGAATATTGTACATGGTCATTCCAAAACTATAGACGTCATACTTTGTGGTAGGTAAATATCCACGTTTCATAGCTTCTGGAGGCATAAACATTATATGACCACGGATATTATGTTGATGTTGGTCGTCAGCTTCTAAAGGTGTCCAAGCCAAACGAAAGCTCGTGAGGACAGCTCGCTGATCGTTTGGGTCTGAAATAGTTAGAGACATATTTGTCAAATAGTACGCCATTTACGAAGACAAATATTGTCTGGCATTAAGTTACGATGAATTATAGGTGGGTTCAGGGAATGTAAGTACACAAACGCCCTTGCTATATCGCGTAACCAAGTGGTACGCAATTTGAATGATGGTTTATCTACGCAGTGAATGAACCAATATAGGTTGTTTTCCAGAAGTTCAGTCACAAGGACTGGATGTCCAGTCAACGGATCCATAGCCATTCCCAAATACTTGACAATATTTTGATGACTCAGACTTCTTCCTATGATTGCTTCCTTGTATATCATATTCAATGTCTTTATAACTTGTCTTCATAGTTGTCAACCATCTTGACAGCGACTTCTTGGTCATCAAGTGTTCCAACACGCACCTTACTAAACCCGCCGATTCCGAGTATTCGGTTACTAATTTCTACAGAGATACGTGTTCTTGAAATGTCTGCTATGTTTTTTTCGTTAAGTAGCTTGGAACGAATTTCTACAGAGATACGTGTTCTTGAAATGTCTGCTATGTTTTTTCGTTAAGTAGCTTGGAACGAATTTCTACAAAATTCGGCCGGTTCTCAATGGTTTTGCTCCAACAGCGCTGAATCAGTGTCCACGCTGTGTCTGTTATGGGGTCAGCCTCTATCTTATAACCACTGGTTCCGTTCCTGGGAGGTCGGTCGTCATGTAAAATCCAGCCTTTGACGATTTCATGCGCATAAAGCATATCTTCCCCTTCAAAAGGCCAATGGCGAGTCAGAATAAAGTACATGGTCATCCCAAAACTGTACACATCATATGGAGTAGATGCCTTGTATCCTCTAGAAAAACATTCTGGCGGTGCAAATAAAATATGTCCATGTTTTGGCATATTCCGCTTTGTGGAGTAAGTGTACGTTGACAAATTCGTGCTTCGACCAAAATCGGCGAGAACGGCTCGTTGATCAATAGGGTCTGCAGCCCAAATTTGATTTTAGTGAGGTGCCAAAAGAGTTTGTTCAAACCTACGTATCAAAACATTATCTGGCTTAAGATCACGATGAATAATGGGAGGACGCTGCTCATGTAAAAAGTTTAAAGCCTCTGCTATGCCGAGCAGCCATTCTATGCGTGTATCATTTGGTGGTGGTGACATTTTGCGGTCTAAAGCGTCGTAAATACTTGGTCCAAGACGCTCAAAGACGAGGATCGGCTGCTTGTTTAACGGATCGCGTTCAATAGCCAAGAGTTTGACAATATTTTTGTGCCGGAGCTCTGTTGCAATAACCGCCTCTTTCATGATTTCATCGAGCAGTTTCTCAATATCCTTGCCTCCGTCATTCTTGAAAGTTTTGATAGCAACTTGTAGACCATTGTATGTTCCTGCATATACATCTCCGTGAGCACCATGTCCAAGGGCGCTGCTTCGGTCAACTTCTAGCTTGGTTGCGCTTCCTCCCATGTTGAAGGAAAACCGCTGGAAAAACGCAAAAAGCATACTTTTAATTAAGTTTTCTTAACATAGTTCTTGCATTCACTTTGAACGAATCAGTCAACAGGCGGTCCTCGATATTCGTAGAGGATGTTAGGATTGAATTTTGCTTTGGCTTAGGGTAACCCTAATCAGAGAGTGAAAATAGTGAGTATTTAGTGAAAAGGATTCTCAAGGAGCTGTTACTTGTGTTGATGTTTTTAAGCTGCAAGCAAAAGGGCTTTCTAGTATTAATACAGCTTACCACTGTTACCTTATTGTTGCTTCGCTTCATTTTAAAGGCCTTTTATTGCTGTTGGAAGCGCCAAAAGGAGTCTGGACTTTAGTTGGAACACGACAGTAACGATCATCCCAAACGAAATCATTGGCGAAAGAGCTGCTAATGTAGTGCATTGCGAAAAGTACGAGGAAACCAAAGCTGCAGTCAGGACGTTCAGAAGGGGTCAAGCGGACACAAGTCCGACACTATCGACATTTGCAGCTATGTAGAAGGAGGCCGAGATAAGCGCCGACCTCAGGCATCCAAACATAGTCACTTTCTGGGGAAAAGCGACTGATTCTCTTTATTCTGTTGGGAACAAGTGTATTTGATGCACTTTCATTTCAGAAGAACCTGCACCACCAAAAGACCTCAGCTTAAAGCGGCTGCTTGAAACGGCATTGGCACTAAAGTAACTTCACGAACAAGAAATGCCTATTGTTCATCGTGATCCGAGGCCGTAAAAATGAAGAATGTACGATGTAACTGTTTTATTCTTTATGAGGCCTCTGTTAAAACTATTTTCTGAATCTCTGGCAAACAAGCTATGTATCCATGAACTTAATCCTGCTTGAATTCGGAGGCAGCCTGGGAAGCCTTCGTCTTGATCTATCAATGCCTGTTAGTCCAACCAAGCCAATTGATTCAATGAGTAAAATCGCACCTTTCCAATGGTGGAATCAACAAGCGATTCTTCAGCCAGCAAGAAAGGCTCGAGAATCTTGTGGTAAATCAAGTTCGCGCCATCAAACTCTGTAAGGTAAACGACAAAGACGGCCTTGAGAGCGTAGTAGTATGGAACCCAGTACAACAATGGATCCGAGAATACTTCAATGAGAGTCTTTGGGTGACGGTACAGATGAGTTGTGTGAGCGGGGAATAGAACACAGATAATTCAAAGAGGGAAACTCACCATGAATCCAAAGACGCACCAATATGTCAACCATTTTGTGTTTTCCTCCTTATCGTGCTTCTCGATTGCTTTGAAGGATTGGTATGCGGGCCTGATTTGTTTTTGATTTTTGGAGAGGGAAACCAATTTAGCAACTGTCAAGTTCTCCAGTTCCCATTTCACATCCATTCCTAAAGATCCATGCAGAGATCCACCAATCCAACTCCGCCGAAAGAGAAGACTGAATCGAAACAGAACAGACACTAACCAAACAACACCGTGCAAAGTCGCAATCAAATCACCAAAGATGTTGAAGAAAAGAAAGACGGACAACATGGACAGGATTCCTCCGACCAAATGCGTCTTTGGAATGTTGGTTTTCTGGTATTTGGATTCGGGTGAGAAGAGTGTTTCAAGAAGGTGGGTGAGAGTGAGGGTGAGGGTGGGTTACCTTCTCAAGCTCAACTGCGAGTGGGTACTTGGACAGCTGCTTGTCGAATTTGACGAGGTACATTGTGGTTACAGCCAGAGGTTAGTTGGATACATTCAAGTGAGATGAGGTTGTGCGATGAGAACCTTGGATTTGGTCGGCCATTGCTATGGTTTTTGCGATAAACTTATTCAAAAGAAATACAGCACAAGAAATGTCATGTTTCGATTTTAAGAACTGATACAAATTGAAATTAATAAACAGATGGATGAATAGATGGATGACGGCTGCTGGAAATCACACGTTCGGTCAAGGGAAATCCTCCTTAGTCCTGCTTGACGGTATCGTTGAATGTCTGAGAGACTTTGGTCTTGATCTAGATACAAGAAGGCGAGTTGAAAGAATTAGTTGTATATAGTCAATAGTGGGTTCAGGGATTCCGAGGAGTTGCCAAGAAACAATCAGGGCACTGACATTCTGCTCCCACACCACCCAAGGAAATCCAATAAAGAATTACAATCAATACTATCAGAAAATTCCAGACAGAGAAGCTACTGAATGAGTACGGAATCAACGACGTACCTTTGCAATATTGGAATCAATAACACCCTCCTCCTTCAAAAGGTATGGCGCGAGGACCTTGTGGTAGACGACGTTGGCTCCGTTGAAGGATGGGTGGATCAAGTACACGACGAGAAGGGCTTTGAAAGCATAGTAGAACGGAACCCAGTAAATCAAGTGGTCCGAGAAGATTTCGAGGATATCCTGGATGTGGCATTAATTTTTAGAGATATTATGTGAGTAGAATTGAGTTGAAAGGGAGTAACTGAGGCGGTTTGTCATCGTTTGATGGGAATGATGTGGAGGATTCGACACTGAGTGGGTCCGGCACAACTTCTACAGTCTCTATTCAATCCATTGTACTTAATGATTTCGATATGATTCCGACACCTAAAGTTGATGCCACTCGTCACTCCATCGCCCATGTTGACATTTCCTCGAGTGAATCAAGTCAACGCACCAAGAATCCGTAGACGACCCAGTAGGTCAGCCACTTTGTAGTCAATTCTTTGTCGTGTTTGTCGATGGCTTTGAAGGACTGGTACGCGGGCCTGGTAACGAGAGTGGTGGTGAAGGTGGGTGGTTGGTAGAGTAAGTGGAAGTGGAAGTGACTGTGCAAGTGGAAGTGGTGCTTGGATGGCATCAAAGAAGGTACTTCGAATCCACCAATCCAGTCACTAGTTGCTTCACACTCAAAAGAACGCACCAGAGAACTCCAAGCAGAACTGTAATGAGTTCTCCAAAGATGTTGAAGAACACAAACACTGCGAGAAGTGCAAGAATCCCTCCAAAGAGATACGTCTTGGGCACGTTGGTTTTCTGTTGTTGATGGTGGACAGTGTTGGCATTGTATTAACAGGGTGGAAGGAGAGTGTGAAGGAGAACAACACCTTTTCCAATTCAATTGCGATTGGATACTTGGACAGTTCACGGTCGAATTGAGCGAGATACACTGTTTACTTGGTTAGTTGGATGTGATGAATGAAGGAGGAAGGCAAAAGCACCTTGCACTTGGTCAGCCATTTTGTGTGGGTGTTTTTTCGCAACTCAAATGGCATCTCTTGCTCCTTCGAAGCATGTTCTGTTCTGGGCGAGAGGCGACCCTCGTTTAATCGTTCAAATCAAATCGCGGAAATCGATAGCTTTTGGCTCGCGATAAGGACCAAGTGGGAGGCCTAACCCAATTAAGAGTTGCGAATCAGGGTTAATAGTCGCTCAAGAAGTACTTTGACGGTCGATCAATTCGTCATTCGCTGGTGCTGTGTTATTTAGTATGTCGTCTGTCTTTGAATGGAGTGTATGTGTATTGATTTATTAATACCTCCAGAGATCAACGCTGCAGTCAACTCATCTGGCAAGCATTACGCTCGAATTTTCCGATCAAATAAGGTCTATGCCGTCGACTTCTTTGCCGAACGCTGATAGGACTCTGTCATTTGCATATTAGCATCTGTTTCGAGTTCTCCTTTTCGATGAGTTCGTCAGTTTGGGATGGATGGGTCGATTGAGTAAACGTGTAATACAGTGAAGGAAGAGAAGGTTCCATATACCAGAAACTACAGAGGCGTAAACTGGTTGACGGTGGATGTATGGACAGGATGAGAATACAAACTTGGTGGATTACTGGCTTAAGCAAAACGTTGCAGTTCGGAGAAAAGGAATTTAGTTAAGACGCAGTCAGCCGAGCCGGATGTATCTTAGGAGTTAAGTGTACTTTACGTATTCATCTTTGATAATCTTCGGGGTTGAGTTCGATTGCGATGCTTTCTGCCGCCCCTTTCATAACTCTTATGAGAAGCATGAAAACTCCTGACTTCAACACATTTAATAAAGGTAGAAAATAAAATAGAAATGACGCGAGAGATCTTCTAAAAGTCGCTCGTTTTCTTTGCTTCATCAAATTGAGAATGCTCGGAGTAGGCTCAACATTAACAATCAACCGCACGTCTGTCGTCGGAAGAGGCGGTTACGGTGTGGTGTATGCGGGTACATATGGCGACAGCAACGTGGTTGTCAAGACCTTTGGCTGGGGAGGCAGGAGCGATCAGCGGCTGCTCGAGGCCTTCAACAAGGAAGCCCACATGAGCGCCAAACTCAGGCATCCCAACATCGTCAACTTTTGGGGAACAGCTACTGATCCAACGATGGGACAAGTGCTGATCTTTGAGCGGATGGAGATGAGTCTCCAGGATGCGATTCGGGAGGAACCAATTCCTGCAACGGACCTTCGATACAAGTGGCTTCTTGGCATTGCTCGTGCGTTTGAGTACCTTCATCAGCAGGATCCGCCTATTATCCATCGCGATCTCAAGCCTGATAACGTTTTGATCAGTAAGTTGTTGCATTTTCCCCTAATACCATTCTCACTCATTTCTTGCAGACCCAATTGATAAACGTGCTATTCTTGCGGACTTTGGACTTACTACAATGGCATCATCACACACAACCTACTCCAAAAATCAAGGCCCAATTACAGGGCATATTTTCTTTGCACCACCAGAAGCTATGGAAAAAAAGTACAAGCCATCAATAACATATGATGTCTTTAGCTTTGGCATGACTATGTACTATGTCATGACACGTCATTGGCCTTTTGAAGGTGAAGAGTTGAATCAAACAATTATTTCCATTAGGATGCAAAACGGCATCCGTCCTGACAGACATGGTCATCCAAACTGTGATCACAAAGCAGATTTGGTTTCTGAACAAGTATGGGAACTGATTCAATGGTGTTGGGACCAATCAGAAACGAAGAGGCCTTCATTTGCAATGATATATTCAAACATTCAAGGATGGGGGTGTTCTTTAGTATCAATAACAACAAGAATGCCTTCCTTGGAAATTTCTGTAAATGAATGTGGTGAGAATCTTTGTCAATGTAATACTTGTACTCACAAAAGAAACTCAGACATGTGGGTTAACTCTGGTGTTCAGCTCTATGCCCAAAAGGAGTATATAAAAGCTAAAGAATTTTTTATGAAAGCAGCAGTCCAAGAATATGCTGCTGCTCAATTTTATTTGGGAATTTGTTACAACAATGGTAGGGGGGTTGTGCAAAACTATGAGAATGCTGTGGGGTGGTATCAGAAAGCAGCAGACCAAGGACATGCTGAAGCTCAATGTAATTTGGGAATTTGTTATGAGAAAGGCCAGGGATTTGTGCAAGACTATAACAAAGCTATGGTGTGGTATCAGAAAGCAGCAGACCAAGGGCTTGCTAGAGCTCAATATAATTTGGGACTTTGTTACAAGAATGGTAGGGGGTTGCGCAAAACTATGAGAATGCTGTGGTGTGGTATCAGAAAGCAGCAGACCAAGGATATGCTGCTGCTCAATGTAATTTGGGATTTTCTTACAAGAATGGTCAGGGAGTTGAACAGGACTACAAGAATGCTGTGATGTGGTATCAGAAAGCAGCAGACCAAGGACATGCAGAAGCTCAATGTAATTTAGGAATTTGTTATGAGAAAGGCCAGGGATTTGTGCAAGACTATAACAAAGCTATGGTGTGGTATCAGAAAGCAGCAGACCAAGGGCTTGCTAGAGCTCAATATAATTTGGGACTTTGTTATGACTATAGTAAGGGGGTTGAACAAGACTATAAGCAAGCTGCAATTTGGTATCAGAAGGCTGCAGACCAAGGATATGCTGATGCTCAATGTAATTTAGGAATTTGTTATGAGAAAGGCCAGGGATTTGTGCAAGACTATAACAAAGCTATGGTGTGGTATCAGAAAGCAGCAGACCAAGGGCTTGCTAGAGCTCAATATAATTTGGGACTTTGTTATGACTATAGTAAGGGGGTTGAACAAGACTATAAGCAAGCTGAAATTTGATATCAGAAAGCTGCAGACCAAGGAGATGCTGAAGCTCAATCAGCTCTGAAAAGGTTCTATACTCTTGGGTTAGTTGGGTTAGACCCATGCTACCATGCTACCATGCTACCATGCTACCATGCTACCATGCTACCATGCTACCATGCTACCATGCTACCATGCTACCATGCTACCAAAATTCATGCTACCATGCTACCATGCTACCATGCTACCATGCTACCAAAATTCATGCTACCATGCTACCATGCTACCATGCTACCATGCTACCATGCTACCATGCTACCATCAAAAGTTCACCCTTTTGGGTGTTGAACCCAGGGTGTTAATATCTACCAACTCAGGGAATAACCACTGTACCAATGTAACTCTGCAGAGTTTTGAAAATAAACACATGGTTACAAGTATTATTTGGAGGTCTTTGTTTAAAGGAAACCAGAAAGTCTTTATTATTCCTTGGATAAGAGAGAAATAATGTCATACAGAAGGAAGATAAACCAACCCAGTTGACTTTGAGCTGTAGGTTGCACCCATAAGACCATCCCTGTGAAACACTCGTAAGAATTGCATCTTTCCTTGGTCAGTATCAATGGTCAGGCTTGCCCACATTACGTTATTTGTTGTAAGACCTGCTGACGGCAATACTTCTAACTTATTTCTCAGTGCAATTGTTAACTTCTCTCGAAATGTCTCTCTTGCTGCATTCGCGGCTGAACGATTACCAAAAATTATGGCTGAGTCAAAACTTTTAATATGGTTAACTAGCCTTCCAAAGTATCCAGCAAATGGTCCCAACTTTGTTCCCTTTGTCATATAGTAACTCTGAACTTCAGATAAGTTGAAATTAACAAATTTGGCTAATTTTTTTTCATAAGTGTTGATTTTATCAGCTGAACCTGTTTCTTTCACAACATGATAGGGGTATCGATTGTAAGGATCAATTAACCTTTTCAGTCCTAAGGTTGTTATTTCCACTGCATCAAGCATACTTTGTTCATGTTGTGGATATCGTTTAAGATTGGAAGGGAGTTCCATTATTAATGTAGGGACCAACAAACCCACTAATTCTTCAATTTGTTGATCAAGGGTTATTGCATTTGGTGTCGAAATAATATGCTGTTCAGAGGGGCGATAATGAACCAAAGTAGCATTTGAAACTTGGTCTGGATGCAACTGTCTGTTCATAACATTGATGGGCCTGGTGTCTCCTCGCTTTCGCTTCCTTGATTCTATGGTAAGTTGGTCTTTTGATAAATTGTACGATTTAAGTTTCCTTGGAAGTTGATTTCGGTATTCAGTAACTGTTATTAACTCAGGGTGGGCAAGCATATGGAATATAGGAAATGCCTCAATTGGAATGCCTCCAAAAACCTGAATTTGCTGGAAAAAGTAATTCATAGTAAAGATATCAAATTGCTGTGCACGATAACCAGGAGGCTGAGAAACCAGAGTTATGTATTCTTTGTGGATGTAATTTGCGGTTTCTTCCAAGTAAATTCTGGTGTTTGGTTTTACTTTCAAGAAAGCATGTACCAAATGAACGAGAGTATTCAAACAAGTTATTCTATGCTCTATGTATGTCAGAATTGTTTTTGTTTGATGGCACGAAACCAGGTGAGATTTAAATTTGGCATCTAGTCTTTGAATGTCACGCATCATACTCTGCTGAAACTGTTTTACAGCATCAGGTGTTCCCCTTATTTCTACTCTGAGGCAATAGCTTTTGTGATGTGCTTTTTTGATATAGTCTTTAAAATATGTTGCTTTTTTCTGAGTTTGAACAGGGTTTGACATAATCTCAGCAACACTTATGCTTGAATATCCATAATCAGCATCAACATGATCCACTAACAGGTACTTGATCCCAGGGTATACAATAACTTTGAAAATACCTTTATGAGTACACTGCTGTTTTGGCTTTGCAGTAATGCCACCCCAATGAATACAACCCAATGCAATATTTTTCTCCACTTCAAAGCCCATAGAATCAAAGAGTCTTTTCCAATTTTTAATATTGGCAAATACTGTTGTGCCTACACCCTCAACAGTATTTTCAAACATTATGTTGAAACCACCATCAACAGCTTGAAAACCAGCACTGGGCTTTGTTGATTGGCCAATTGCTGAGTTAAGACGTTTATAAAGGGGATGGCCATTTCTCCAGCTGGGTAGAGTTCTTGGAGGTACAGCTGAGCCCATGTAGATTTCAGATGTATACAGATCTTTAACACCTTGATGAATGCCAAGAAAAAAGTAGTCTCCCAAAATTGATTTAAGTAACTCATTTTGATCAATTTTTGATTGAAATGCGGCTGAAAACCCAGTAAGATTTGATCCTTCAGCAGGGCATGTAGGGAATCT